>JAIPRK010000810.1:17523-130902 GCA_025469195.1 Chaitophorus viminalis | reverse complement strand
TATCATTGCATTCAAATTTAACAAATCCATTGTAATAATGACCTATCCTATAAACGAGGTACACTCCACCCCCAACTGTACAGCAAAGCGAGGCCCACCCGTTCTTTTTTAAAATGCTCTAACTCAATAACGAAAAAACCGCAACAACTTGAAATTTTCACCAAATCTTTATGTTAGCCTTCTCTAAAGTTATTTTGTAGATGAAAATTCATAAAATTTATTCTGTTAATACTTTAGGTTCAAAATTTTAACACTAGGTTATCCTAAAGCGAGGCCCATCCGTTTTTTTTAATATTGGGTATCAAAATTAAAATTGTATTGGTTATTTGTTTTTTTTTTTTTTTTGATAAAAAATTCTATAATATGCCATAAAGTACTAAGTCACTAAAGATATATTTCTTCACAAGCCTATGGTTAATATTTATTATTTATAATATGATAAAATAAACAAATATTAATAACAAGAAAAATAAATATTTTAAAAATCATAATAATTAAAGTGATAACAATTGGTTATTGGGTATTCTTATTAATATTCATAAATTTTCTTTTACAAACTTATAAATTATAATACTAATCTATGCTCTACAGAAATTAAATTTTAAATTCATCAATTATTACACTATCAATATTTACAGAAGAAATTAATTCTTGTTTGACAAATAGAAATAATCATTATTGTTTCTATTTAGTCTATACTGTGTCGTGGTAATTCAAGTTTGCTTTTTACAATGGCAAGTTTAGAAAAACTATCACAACTACAACTTGTGACAGAGATTATAACAAACATTTTAAATATTAAACATTAAACCAAATTTATTTTTAGATTCGTTGACCATAAATAAGAATAATATTTACGGTTATAAATCATAGCTATTTTTTTATAGTAGACAGGTTTATTAGATTTATACTGGTAAATTCTATAATCATAAAATATTTATATATACAAAAAAAAAAAATAATAATAGTAATAATAATAATAATAATAATAATAATAATAATAATAATAATAATTTGTGGAAATATAATTTTACCGAGGCCCATTATTTAATATTTGCCAGCTCCGGTAGCCCCAAAGAAATTCCAGGGGCGGCATATGCTGCCTCTGCTGCCCCTGTGCGCACGCCTATGCAAACCTATACTTAAATAGGTACCTCTTCCTTTGTTATTGTTTTAATATAATAATCAAAAGGTTACACGTATTCATAATAAGTACTACGAAGGTGCATATTTATATGCTATAATATTATAAAATTAACTTATTTACTATTGGCTATTTTTTTACATCTTATGGATACGTTTTTAATTATTTACCGTATAGGTGTCTATTTTCAAAACCGTTTCTGCTGGAATTTTTTGAACGTTATTTTAATAAAAACAAATAGATTCATAAAAATATTAATGATTAGTTTAACTTTTCGATAATATTGAAATATTATGTTGGATAATATTTTTCTGCAGAATATACAATTAAAACTGTTTCCATTTAAAAAATATAAGACTTAATAATTACCTACCTTTTCCCATCACCATCATGTTCAGTGTCCTAGATGGAATCCACAAACAATTATATTCCTATTAGAAAACATTGTATTCTTTGCTTTGTGAGCTCCAACAAAATTCAAGTGCAAATTATTAGTATTGAATATTTTGTTTCTAAAAATCATACCAGTGAACGATAGTATAAATATCAACAAATTATCATAGTTATCCGTTTGTGTTTGACAACAATGTTTCATTCTCAATGTCAAAAATGTCGAGCTTAATGTGACACAATTTTTCAATATAGCTGTATTCTGTATGAAAAACCTAATTATTTTTTTGTTATTAATTACAATTATTTTTCAATGTTCATCTATATTTATGACCTCTGTAGTTCGTAGTAGGACTTATTATGTTTTCAGGTTTCACCAGATAAAAAATGGGTAACACAGTAATTAAAGGTTTGGCATTCCTGACCAATACTATTTGTATAATGATTATGGCTTAAGTGCCACCCCAATAATATTTTCTCGGTACATTTTTTCACCCATCTACCCCGGGTGGAAACCTACATTCAATCACTTATATACAGTTTTAAAATGTAACAATCATAAAATTGTGAAAATATTAAATTATTAATTACAATAAATTATAATTGCCTATATGGACCTATTGAAAATAACCTTCTAAATAATTTGGTTAAACTTCTAACAAAAATTTATTCAGTGACCATTATTTATTTTAAGATGTTCCTACTTATAGCATAATACGGTAATTCGAATAGATAATAATTCTGAATTCATAATCATATTAGAATTGTTATTTGTTACCGTCACTGGAATGCTGGCATATTGTTAGCATTTTTTGGTAAACATTTAATACGAATTGATGTATGGAATAGTTAAAACGTGGTCACAGACAAGTGTTAGATATTGTGTGATCAAAATAATTTTTAGGCATCGTAATTGTGAATTCACATTGAAAGTTCCTAATCAATTTAGTTTTTCTTCTGGTGGTATTTATTTGAGTGATTAATTAGTTTCGTATTGTTTTCATAATACTAATTTCATCGAGAAGTTGGAAGTCTGAGTCTGAGAGGGTTTTGAATTGTTTGATTGGATCTATAACTAAATTTCAGATGATGTTTGGAATAAAGCTTTTTTAAAATGTAATGGATTACGTACATACATGTTTGTATTATATCTGAATAGACATTTTACTTATTAGAACTTATATGTGTTCACCGGTTAAATAGGTTTTAACTATTTAGAATACGTACATATTTACAATGTAAAAATGATTTAGGATTGTAGTATAAAAACAATAGCTATTACATTTTTAAGACTTTTATTCATTTGTTCATACTTTTTAGTAAAAACAAAAAGTTCAATACATTATTTTAACTATAGAATTATTTACATGTAATATTAATTTTTTTACATTAATTTACGGAAACATTGAACGTGATTAATTCATTAACAACTTAATATTATTTCTCATATAGAGAATATTTTTGTTTATTTAGATAAGTATAGTCTTAACTCGTATAATGATATTGTAAACAATCAGAGGCTGAACGTTTGGTTAAAATAACGTATAATTTACAAAAATAATTATAACATAACATAATATGATAAATAAAATTCATTTTCTCAAAATGAATATAATAACATACTTTTTTGAAACATACAGTATAATGATTAACAAATTAATTTATTGATGAATATTAACTAGATATTTTTTGAATAATATACTGTTGACTCTAATTGGTTACAGTTCGTTTATTGAATTGTGTTTTTGCTTAATTAAATGTTTCTACCTGTACTCGGTTTGAATATTGATCATCCAAAAAATGACGATGTGTATTATTATTTGAACGAAATTATTTTTATTAGGTATATAGGATGGTATACAATTATTATTATATAGATATATACGTACACAAAACATTCACTCTTTCAGACCAACTTGTTTTTATTTTGGTCATATACTTAATAGGAAGAACGGAAAATGTATACACATTATAATGTGTATAATTTTGTGATGCAAAGGTCAAATAAAATAGTTGTTATTCAACCCCCAAGATTTGTTTACATAAGTCCGTAAACGATTCAATTTTTTATCAGAATTAACACTGGCATTAACAAAACCACGTCGACATAACGTATCATGTTTGAAGACGACCTATGTAAACGGTGGGACTGGTCTTTTAATGATGGTGCGTTGCCCGATGAATTGCGTCCTGTGCTTGTGTTTTCGTAATCATCTTCTTCAGAATCAAATGTGCTTATAGCATTGTCTTCTTCGTCTTCGCTAGGTGTCCTAGGCTTTGTTAAATCCATTTCTGAAATTAAAAATAAATACATATATGTCATAAAACTTAAAATATAGCTTTATAAACATGCATTATTTAGTTATATATAAATAAAAGGTAAATTTCATTTTGAGATAATGTTTTTGAGCTTAAAAAAGTATGTTAATATTTTCAATATTCTGGTTATGTATAACTTTAGATAACGTAAATGTATTAAATATTGTAGAGGAGTGTTTCTTTTATTTGTATGTTGAATGATTTTAATTTGTCGTTAATACGTATTTATACTTAATATTTAATACAATTCTGATCCGGAGTAAAAAAAAAAAATGAGTGATTTTTTTTTATTTAAATTTTATTCTGTAACTTTTTTCTTTATTAAACCGTCGGATAGTTACCAAATATATTTTGAATTATTGAGCTATAATATTTTATATTCAGTTCAAAAACATTTAATTACCATATACTCTAATATTTCCTTCAGCTTCTCCAATCGAATTTTTCGATATGCATTTATATCCTCCTAAGTCTGATTTTTTAAGTTTTTTAATTGTCAGTTTCATTTGAGCACTGTAATATGAAACTGTTAGTTCTGTCATGTTGTATTTGTCATTTGAAATAATCATCTCTCCTGTAACAATAAACCATGATTAAGTTTAATATATTATACATATTACATATAATAATAGAACATTTTATTTAAAGTAGGTATTGGTTTTTTTTTTCGAAAAATAAACAGTAATTGATGAGAATTCAATAAAGAAAATGTCTCTCTTCTTATGAATGACTGGCCGTATATGTTGAAAATACGTGTAACAAGAGATTCATAAGTGGTGGAATACTGGAACCCAATACTCATAGATATAGTAGTTCTTATAATCAGGATATAGCTTAATGAGGTGGATTTACCTGGAAATCAGAATATTGATTTTTCTTATAGGTGTATACATACGATAAATATATTATATTGTAATTTTAATGTATATTGGTATTTTATAAAATATTTATGTTAAATATCTGATTTTTGGAGATTTATATAATGTATTTTATTTTATACACCATTTTAATATGAATAGAATCATTTAGAAAACTAATATGTTTAGAATACTGAATTAATTTAAACGATTTGTCCGTGTTTGAGACTTCGAGTTGGATAAATCAATAAAAAGAGAATACATTCGTATATGTCTAGTTAAATGGTTACTTATTTTTCCCCTAATTTACAATCAAAATAAATTACAAACTTGAATAGATTTTTTTTAAATTATTTTCTTCTCAGTCAATACGACCAGCCAATTTCAAGTATTTAATTGAAGAGACTACATTGATTTACTTTCTCTGGCTAACAGCCTGGCGTATATTTACGTTTTCCGTAATCGATACACATAGTATATTGTATAGTTTCAACCGATATATTTAAATGATGGGCTGTCATGCGATTTAAAAATCCGGTTATATTTTGTCGGATTTCAACAGAACTCAAGAGGATTTAAAATATTTTTTACTTGATATAATATATTATACAACAATGTATTATCTTACAATAATGTAGACTAATAAAAGTTTTCCGCAAAAGTTCTTTAAACAAGTTTTAATTGGTCTTGGAGTCTTATACTATAGTAATAATATAAGTTATGTATTCTATTTATTAAATAGGTAAATGATATCAAATGAAAATCTATTCCCGGGCTCATTCACCATATATATTTTTGGGACGAGTTCTCATAAGATTTTAAGGATTTTTTGATTTCAAAGACTCTATCGTCAACTGGTTGGTGGTGAGGTTATGGTTGAAAAGGTTCTGTATAATATACAGGTGGACTGCTTTTTGTATTTGCCAAACCAATTACGTGTTGTGGCGGTGGCATTACGATAGCTTTCGTACACTCATCACTTATTACATTTTATGATTTATACGAAAACACTGAAATATATTACATTGATATGTCTTGCAGGCTCCTGAGATTCCGCGTTTACATCATACCGTAGGTGTACAAACGTATTACCGCTGAGCATTTTATGTAGATAGGACATACTATAATAATATAAAGTACTATATTTTATATACTTGTAGTATTAATAGTGTCATGTTATATCGGAAATGTTTCTTTTTTCCACATTCAAACATATTTGGTCAAGACGTGCACGAATTTGATTTAAAATTGCAGTGTTAACTATATGCATATTGCACACGTTATACCGTTACGTCAGCATGTATAGTATGCATATTAAGTTTCTGTTTCACACAATGAATACACATATAAACGCGGTGAATACATTTTATTTTCATACATTTCTACGCCAGACGTTAATTTTACTATGATATATATATATATATAATTACATAAGTATGGCCTAGTATTGGAGATAATATTTTAAAACACGTAAAAAACAAATAAATATAAAATAATAATAATGTACTTATAAATTATAAGTAATAAAAAGTAAAAAAATTAATATTAAAATATTATACATCAAATCATAGCAGATATTATGTATTTATGTGTAATTTTTTATCTTAGTTTTATATTTATCAAAATATATACTTGCTTAACGTTAACTTAAACCACGTCACCACAGACAGGGATAAAAATAAAATGTTTGGAATATTTAGATTTTGTTTGTTAAAATATTTTAATGTTTAATGAAAATATATATATATATATATGAATCAAGAAAACGAGTTAAATTGGTTTTTAATGTATCGAAAGTTTGATCAAAGAGGGCACTCAATATTTTTGGTAATTTTTTACGCCGTAGTTTTTAGGATTGGCATTTGATTTATTCGTATTTATTTTCCCACTCTCGTGTGACGGCCATATAATCCAAAATCCTTAGACACTGATTATGTTTGACAACTTAGGACCATTGCAGAATTATGTGTAGGTAGTGAGTACTGATTTCCATCAAAGTCCAAGGAATATAATTATTCCCGGGCGTTCTTTGTATTTGATGTGCGCATTTGCAGTTCAACATTATTAAATTAATATTTATCTATATAACATGTAGGTATTCCGTATACGTATTCAGTTATATATAAATTGAAAGTTTAGAAAGTGTTTTAATTTAATATACTTATACTTTGGTATACATTTAATCCAGTGCAAATTTAATATACCTAAGTATTAGTCGTAATTATTTTAATTTGTTAATGAAGTTGACATACTTCTGTTGACTGATTCACAGTAATTATTGTTATTATCTTGTAAATATTTGCAAAACTGATGTCATTGATACTCAAGAAAACAATAATATATATAATATAATTCAGCAATGTAAACTTAACGAACTCGAATTACCCTAAGAAAATAAATTAATACATATTCAAATAACAAGATGTATAATAAACTGTTGAAACCAACGAGCACAAGCGGGTGCGATAGATGTGAATTAATTATGTATCTGAACGGCGAATTTCATTTGCATTGAACAAATGCACACGATATTACACCGACATCCGTAGACCGTTTTGTAGAATATGTATATATATATATATATATACAAATGTTATATTATATTTATAAAAATACTTAATGTATTGTCTCTAAATATTCCTAGGCGATTAGTCGTTTTGATATTGTAACCGTTTACGCGAATTTAACTAACATAATAATAATAATAGTAAATAATACATCATGCACGTTACATTAGGTAATAATATTACATATATACTTTGAGTTTTATCGATCCTTTACGAACGAGACTGCATATTATATTGATGTGCATGGTGCATAACATTTCGATGTTGTTGTGTTATAAATATCGATCAAACAACGAACGATGCAACGGCGCAGATCATAAAATCGGTTATTATAAATTATTATACTTTTAGGTTCCTGGAATGTTAAGGGTCTGCAATATTCGCTCTCTATCTTGCAATTTACTTTTTTAATTATTATTTTTAGTAGTTTTTAGTGTACAACTGTGATAGTTCCACAATTTACTTATTTACCTACGGATTTTTAGCTTGCATTCGTGGCCTCTTACCCTTTACGGTGGCTTCGACATCGAGATTTTTTTTCTTTTTCATTATAATAATATGTTAAATTATTAATCAACACTTTTCTTCGGTCTTTATATTATCTTATGCTTATTTTGTAATAAAATACTAATCCTTTTAAGGGCGCTAATTGACCAATAACCATGTACCAATAAAAAAAAAAAAGTTCTCCCGTTTTCTTATAAACTCTCTGGGTACCGTTTACCTGCTACACACCATCACCGCGTACTTTCGTCTTCAAATTTACACTGTTCACTGTTCAGTTTCAAGGACGCGCACGCCACCGGGCATCCGATACCGTACGCGTCGTTACATTTATTAAAGTTCATAGTGATAGTTCACACTCGCCGATCGCCAAGTAAGATACTTTAAGATAATAATGCGTACGATAATAATTAATAATTATATTATGTTTATCGTCATCCACCGTCGCTACCATCCCGGTACCGTTTATTTTTCGTTTATTGTTATGTGTTTATTCATTTATTATCATTAGCGAGTGACCACAGACTATATTATATTATTCAATTATCGTTAATTTACTTTTTATGTACATGACAATAGTGATACCGATACCGTAGTGACCTACTGCTGAGTACGTATACCTGCCTGATATACGTATATTATGGACAAACTACGATTTAGTGAGTATATTTTACTGAATTATTTAATAAAAATATATATACGAATGTATGAATTCACTTATTTAAACGTTGACTTATTTCACGTACGATCTTAGTAACCGAAACCGTATTTATTATACCTATTCGGCGAGTACCTAAGTTATTTTTTTGAACTTTTCTATTTAATATCTGTGAGTATATATCTGTTAGTCGACTGTTAAATATTATCTACAATGGGAACCGTATTTCATTACACTATTAAATGGTATTTTGGTTTTTATTTACATGACATTTTTTATCCTTATTATTAAAGTACATACTATGTATACCTAGTACCTACCCATATACTATATATAAGACAAATTCTAATAAAATCCATACAAATGCAAATACTTAACACTACAGAAATTATAGATACAAGAACAGGGAAGTTCATTAAACCATCATTCACATTATAAACCAGTTCAAGAAACTCCCCCGAATACGTGAGTAAAACAATATTTAATAATCTAAATATAGAAGCAAAAAGTCTAATAAAAAATCTATGTGAAACAAATTCAAATAATACCAATGATATAATTATTAAAAATCAGATTAAGAAAACAATTAATAAAATAGTTAGTGAGCTTGATGAGAATGTGTGTGTTAATAAAATTCCAAAAGTCAATATGTATAAATTGTCGTTAACATTGATGTAACTTTGGGTTAATAATATCATTTAGTGCTATTTATTATATCGAATGAACTAAGTTATATCTTTATTATATAATTATTTTTAAGTTAAACAAATGTTTAAAACTATAAGAACTCTGTATACCAGATATGAGCACAGCTCAGTTGGTATACGTATCAGCTTATCAATGTATTTATATTAATAAGATTCTATGTTATTTGATTATGCTGAAATCAATAAATAAATAAATAAAAAAAATATATTATATATACATCCTAATTCTTAATAAAATTGTTGGGTTTACATTTTCCTTACTTACTGGCTTTAGTGAAAAGAGATTTAAAATATATTTAACAATTGGTGAATGTCAGGGAGGGGGGAACCATGGTTAAATAAAAAGTTGTCCACACTAATCTGGCTAAATGAATATGATGTTTTGTTAACTTTTAGAAAGATGTCGTACATACACATAATAAACACCGTACACGTACAACACGGTAGAATAGCTTTTAATTGAAACGTATATAATATTATACGTTAATAGAATACCGTGATAATGACTCGTAGGCATTTAAGTCCCCGAGGGACTCAGCGTGTACACATGCTGCAATAATGTGATATAATGGGAAAATTGTGTATAAATATATCCCAGAACAGAAATAAAATTACGCAAACATCTGAACTCTAATTCGATAGTCGTCATATCTTTCGTGATGCAGTGTTTTTCTGCAATCGAGTGGTGACCGCGTTCGAGTTTTTCGGGGATTGATACTTCCTATTCGTATATCGTATAAGTATGTTAATAAGACTATAATCGATGTGGACAAATACATTAAGTTCTAATCGTAACCATAAGGCAATAGCATTAGTATAGCATCATGTACTGAATATTCTGTTGGTTTAACTGATGATTATATAGTATCGACATTGTTGGTATTGGGATTGTATAAGCGGTCGTCGAAAGAAATGTTCGCGTACTTGACAGTTTTTCAGCTTATACCGTTATCGAGTTCTAATAAATTGTTATACTCTGTGTTTCAACACTGTTAATGCGACTATACCAATGATATATTATTACCGTTACGTGCAGTCGTGCAGAGATTACCGAACCAATATTCCCGCGGAAATGATGTAGCGTGGGAGGTGTGGGTCGATGAAAAATAGATGATGTTCACCTTGGTAGTACACCTTGTTGTGCATTCTCAGTTTTTGGTTAGGTGTTTGGCTTACAACGTAGTGGTTGTATTTTGTGCAGTTGATATCACACACACACACACATAGGCGCGCGCCCGTGTGCACAGAGACTCTGTGTACTTGGATAGAATTATTTGAAAAATATGTAAATTACATTTATTAGCATGGCTTTGAATAAAGTGTATACATCGTCGTGGTGGTGGTTGGAGCTTTTTAAAGGCATCGTGTGACCGGGTCGAGTGGCATGAAGAGGAAGCCGAGAGCAGTACGTGGAATGGGCCGGGGTTGTAGATTTCGCACCGCCAGCACCGACCTGCGGCACCGTGGCCTTTGAACCAATACAATTATATTGTCAACCTAGTCGCTTTTCCCTTCCCTCCTCCTATCACCGCCACTCCTCACACACATACGCACACAAGTACACACGACGTCCTCACCTTAACCATCCCTTTCATAATATTATATTGCATTGGTGGCCTTTGTGTTCTCTATTGTGTGTCATGACATTACAAAAACAAAAAAAAAAAAATTAATAAAATAAAAGGCTGGTGATATATAATTTTTTTTATCTGGACATTATTTTTTTTTGTGTGCCGATGGATTATGTATTACACGCGGTAATGAATATTTTCAGTTCACGGAACTATTATCTATATTGAAGTTTAATTCAAGCGGTTAGATGCCGTGTTATTTTTGTTATTTATTTCGCATCGCGAGTTTGTTTATTATATACAGTATATCTGTTTCTGAAAACGCAAAAACAAAACAGACTATGATATAAACTTTGTTTGGTAATTTTTATGATGTTTGCTCTTATTTGCTGATGTTTATTGGAAATATTTGTTTTGTATATTGTAAATTTTTAAGGGGGGGGGGAAATCCTGTAAGTATGATTGTTTTTCTTACGTTAAAATGTAGTTTTGGTAATAATATTTATTGTACTATTTTTTTTTTTAAACAATATTAAATAACCAATCATTAAGTTTACTTAAAAAACAATAAAAATGAAATTAGTTAAACGCAATTAACTAAATTTAAGCCTGAACATTTATTAATTTATTATTAATAATAATGGCCCGGAAAGCAAACGGTACAAAAACATTAAGTAAGTTCCTATCTATTAAACTATAAAGTAATTAAAGTATAGTAATAGTCAATATATCAAATGTGCATTACGTCCAATTAATAATCTAAAATATTAATTTAATAATTTAGCTGATGTATTATTTAAACAATTTATTATGTTAAATTGTTTACAAATGTAAAATATGATAGTGACTAGAAAGTAAATATTAATGGTTTTTAATAAAATAATAGGTAACTTGGTTAATTCTTTTAAGTATCATAGTAATAAGGAATTATTGATAAAGCCATCATATAAATGACTAAATATTAAATGATTAGTGTAGTTATTGAGAACCATGTAGGTACTAATTAGTTATTAGTATTGGTGTTCGTTTTTTTTTGTATATCTAAAACAGTATAATAGTCTTATTTGAGGTTTTTTTCGCAAGTATTTAAATTTTGAGTAAAGTAAGGAATATATCTATTTAGTTATTTATAGTGTATAATATACTTTTGAATATTTACCTGATTCTCTAGTCCAATAATTTATTGACTTCGGTGATGCTTCTACATAACACTGAAGTGTGATATCTGTTTTCTGAGGGGCTCCAACCAGTTGATTTGGTACTTGCACCAATGGATGAACTGCAAAGAGAAATTGTCCAAATAAGTTCTTGGTGCTTCACAGTTTATAAAAATATACTCAAGAGAAGTGGGTTTATGTTATAAATTCATTGAATTCCAATTTCACTTAACCCCATCAATCCAGAAAGTTTATTACTACATTTTACTCGCTAAACGGTTTTATAGGAATTCAATTTCTGACAAATATGTAAAATCTTACTTATTTTGTTTTATTAAAAAGTTAATTTAAGTTATTTTAAAAATTTTAGTCAAAACCTACAATGTTAATTTGCCAAATTGGATCTACCAACTTTTTGATAAATATTATATTTTGTTTCGAAATAATATTCATTTTTACCCTTCTTTTCGTTCATTTATTCTTTTTACTAGGGTTTCAGAGAAATTGAAAAGTAACAAATTTCGTCGGTTTCCAGATGAAGTAAGTTTTTAATTAAAAACTGAAAGTTTCCGTGAGACCAGATTACAAAATCGATTTCCATTACTTATGCAAGTGTCCCCTTGGCATCTGTCCGGTGTTAGTGATACTTGGTTAAATGTTTGAATATTTTATGAAAACTTTGTTTCATTTTTGGTTTTACATTAATTATATTGACCTTCATCCCGGCGATCTAAAAACCGAATCAAAATTGGCCAGAGTTATGTTAAATTTATTTCACATTTAAGTTTTTGTGAAATATTTTTCATTAAGTAGAGGTTTTTTTATGACATTAAGTTATCTGAAGGGACTAAATATCAAGTGTAAAATTATAAATAACTAATTTTTAGATAAATAACAGCGGTATTTTTTTTTTAAATGGACTAAAATATTTTAGCATTTACAAAACAACTGCTGAACATTATTAGTATTAAATTTTGTAGACCAAGTAGATTTTACATCTAAAGGTTTAATTTTAATTTATATGTCATTGGTTTGACATTATAACTGTCAGATAGTTTGAACATTTGAAATAACAAGTCTTATTAAATATAAAGATTGAAATTGTAGGTTAAGTCTCCAACTGTTTAATGTACCTATACTATTTTAACAAGTGTTTTTAAAAACATTTTGATGTAAAAATAAAAATAAATTTAATGTCATAAAATTTGTATAGTTACAGTTTTACTGCCCGGACCCGGAAGTATTTAAATGTAGTCATGTTTATATCTTATTTTATGGTTTTTAATTTACAAGAAATAGAAAAATGCTAAATTTTTCCTGGAAATTTTTTTTATTAAATTAGATTTAACAAAACTTAAAAAATAAATATATATTTGTGTAGTTAAAAATGAATTATATTGTAAATCAAAGCTAAAATAAAGCTATATTGTATTAAATATTGTTTAGAAATCAGAAAATTTGACCTCGTTAGTTCTAATAAGTATTTTAAAGTTTGAAGTACCTATGTGAAATGGTTTGTTTATACAAGTACAATGGAAGTTACGAAAAAAAAAAACAATTTTTCTATTATTAAATGTTCAGGTTATGAATTTCCATCATTAAATGGATTCTTCCTTGAAGACTAAAGCCACTTCTTAATTTTAAATCACATAATTATTGTAAAACACTTATTTAAATATTATATAATAAGTATTTAAAAAAAAATAATTGCCGGGTACATCTGCACTTAAATTAGAAATTAGTCATTGAAACTTGAAAGTACATTTAAAACACACTTAAAAATTATTTTATTACATAATACATTATTGAATTACGACTATATATTAATTATGATTAACTCAACTTCTTCTTATTATTTAATTATTTCAATAATATTTATTATGATCTAGCTTCTATACGTTATGTAGTATGATAGTGGAAGTACAAGTATGAGCAGTATATGAGGTTCGTGTTTCAATTAAAAATATCATGATAAAATGCTGTGTGTGAAGGATCTACATTGTATATACTAATATACTATTATTCGAATATTATAAATGTGTAACATATTTTTCTAGTGTTATATTAACCAACTACACAAAAATATAAATTCGTATTCGCTTGTAGTCTTCAAAAAAAAAATAATTTAAATATATATGGGAAATAAGGTATTTAGGTATGCTGAAAATGTACTGAAAAATATATGCAGGGATAGTATGATTAAACAACTTTCAAAGTAATTAGAATGCATGGAAAGGATGCTCCAATAGATAGACAAGTATAGAAAATAAAGTTAATAGTGAATAAACTAATTTGTTTTATAATTTTATAAAAACTCGTTAACTAAATGTAGGTATTAAATAAATTTGAAAAATATGATAATAATTCCTAAATATTATTAAAGGATAGCATAATTTTGTCCATTAATATAAAAGTTTTAAAGTTTATTTATATATTATTTTTATTTGCTTTAAGCTCTGATCTGCAACAAATATTTTACTGCTTGATTTTATTTTTTTGAATATTACATTTATCAATTTATTTTTCGGTATAAAAATATTGAAAAATAAAAATGTAAACAAATATCATTTGAATAGACATATTCAAAGTTATTTCATGGATTCTTTTTCCGATAAGCTCATTCTCAATGTATACATCAAATTTAGTTATTATTTGAAATAATGCGATAGATTGTGAAATAATCATTTAGCAACAATTTAAAATAAATATTGGATGATGTTTTATTTAGACGGAGGTTAGCATTGACTATTATATTATATTGTTAGATATTTTGACTATAATCTAGATTCAATGGTATGCACTATTCAGTTAACTGGACATTTTAATATGCAGAATGAGAATTTTTTGTCGGAATTATTTTACTTACATTTACCTAATAGTTAAATTGCTGTGTATAGGTACCTTAACTAATTCGGTAGTACAATAATATCAATCGATAATATCATAATATCATTGATAATATCAAGTATATTATTATTTCTTAATTTTTATGAATTTTAAGACTATTTTAAAATTAATGTAAAACTATTTATAATTTGAAATAATTTCATTTTAGCTGATACGACAAATCTATAAAAAATATAATCAAAATCCAGTTTTTTGATCAGTCATTTATGGTCGATAAAATTTATTGAGTACATTAAAATTACTTTTTTACCGTCCTAATTAGGTTTTAGCTTAGAAAATAAAATACTACAGAATTATTAGTTGTAGTATATTTTTGTACATATTTGATGTATTTTTATAAGTGGAGGAGATTGCATTATATGATTTTAATAAATGGTTTCTACAAATAAACTATGTGATACAAATAATATAATGATTTAAAATAACCTTCAGTTCAATGTAAAATATATTATCTGTGAAAAATCTATTATTTTGATCGATATGCATTTTTAATGGATATTCTGAAAGTAAATAAATTCAATTTAAAAATTAATAAATATAATTCTGAAACAAGTGATAACACAATTTCGAAAACGTATTTATTATATACAGTTCTCTGTCCTTCTCCTACAATAGTTGGTGATAGTAGACTGGAGTGGTTTGTTCGATGACCATTTATTCCGGAGCTATGGCAAATTCCATTATAGTCGCTAAAAACGTCAACAGACTATAATGAACAGCCCTTTTAAACAACACATTCTATGCGGCAATACCACCAAACAGATTAACGTTTGTTTCGTCACAACGAAGACAACTCGTACAACCCTGCCCTAATTAATTTTTGTCTATTGACCATTCACCTCTATCACTAAGAGTAGTGACAAATGTTTTGTATTTTATATTATGTTGTTAATATTGCGTTGTATGATACTTTGTTTATTAGTCGCAGATAAAAAAATAATTTATTAACTTTTTTTTATTGAGTTGAACCTTCACTATAGTATAATGCCCAATATTCGATGCCCAAAAGATATTATTTGTAAATTACATACATAAAAATAATGTAATTCAATTTATATTTAAGTTATTATAATTTCACTTAAATTATACATATATTAAAAAAAAGTTTTTCGTGAGAGAAATTAATATTTTGAATGAAAATTGTCCGGACTTTATAATATTATATTTATATTTGTTTTATGTACTATTTATAGTATTTTTCTTCAATTATTAAATAACAAGTTGTGTGAGAAATACTATTTTGTGATATTAATTTACATGATATTAATATTTATATAATTTTCAAGTACAAAATTTGTACTCGTATGTATTTAACTTCAAATTTTTAGTTGTGAAAAATTGATATGACGTATATAAGTTACCGCAAAAGTCTGAGCACTAGGTATAGCCAAGTGATAATAGTCAATACTTGGATTTACTGTAAAAGCTGTTGAAAATAATTTCTTTTCTAGATTTCACTAAAAACGTTGTATTTATTCTAGGAACTGGATATACAAATTGAATTAGTAAAAGCTGATTTAAATATTTAATACACGACAAATGAAATTTATAATATGATCGATAAGCTGCGTGCCAGAATATGTAATATTCAAAGTACAAATAAATAATGTTTTTAAATACATTTTAGTGTACAAAATAAAATAACTATAAGTTATTTGTTTAAGTAGTATATATATATAATTATAATATTTAAACACATATTTTTGTATAAAAAATTTAAATAACTATCAGTTTTTACCTGTTAATTTTTATTATTGTTTTTGAATTTTATAATTATAAGTTTTTTTTTGAGTGATTTGTCTTGTATTAATCAGCAGTTTAATTTACAAATACTTGGATGTACAGAAAGTTTTTGGTAAAAACTCGAATAAAATTATAATTTTAGCTTTCACTGTATATTATACAGTAAATCCTAGCATTGACTAGTAAAACGTGGTTTTACCTAGAGTCGTGTTTTTATGATAACACGTAAAATACAATGATACTGATCTATTCATTATAATTCATAAATCATAACTAATAATAAGTCATAAGAATAGAAATATTATTTGGTTTTGAATTGGTATTATTTTATTATTTCGAATACTTCGATGAATTATTGATTTAATTATATGCCACACATTTTATGTCTCATATAAATATACTAATGATGCTAATATTACCCAATGATGTCCGGTTACAATATTAATATTACATATTAATTCTTAAATAATATTATATTTCTATAAAATTCAGTGAACTGTCGATTTAATTATGTTTTGAATAGTTATTTATTTAATCTGCCATAATTTTTTAAATATGATTCTAATGTTTTCATACGGAATTACTCCAAAGTCTCAAATAGTATACATTCAGACTTAATTTGGTGTTTTTGATAATTTATAATATTCATCAGTATAATATTTAAAGATAATTAAGTGCATGGGATATTTTTGTTTAGTATAACTTTGTTTATATTAACTATTAATAATTAATAATAATTTGCATCCTATTGCAATTTTGATTTATATAATTTCAATTGTTTAAAATGTGACTTGCATTAGTCTATAATTTTGTTAACTAATTAATTCTAAAATATGAAGTGTTCAATGTATTTATTAAAAATGTATTCAATAAAATCCTCATTGAAAAATTAATATTCAACCTCCTATGTTATTCACTTTTGGTTAGCACACAATAGGGATCATCAACAATGCTTTACCGGGTGTACATCCTCCCTTCTATCTAAAAAGTGATTTGTGAGGGGGTAACCATTTTTTTCTTCATTTTTTTTTTGACGAGATTTCTATAGTGAAAAAATAGCTTTCGTCGACAGCTGATTCCGTTCTGTACTGTATATCGGATTTTATACGTATATATATTATATACATATGGAAAAAAGTGAGAGAGAATGATAGTAGAGATGGACGTTATTAATGCTCTTTTGTACTTGAACCGTTTTCGATATCGGTGATAAATGCCAATCAGACCTAACCCTATCGGGACGAAAAACTTTAAATCTGTTTCACGATGCTATTGTTGAATGATCGCCAAGGGATGCAAGGCGAAGGAAATTACGTCGATTTTTCTCTTTTTCCTCCATATGCCGATGAAAATAATTTTTAACTCTGTTTATACTCGAGTACATATATATTGAATAATTCATATAAATTTATATTTACTTACAATGAACGTGAAGCATCAGTCTTTTGCTGACTGATGGCGGTACACCATTGGCCGCAATGCAAAGATATGCTCCCATTTCTGATCTTGTTACTTTTGATAAAAGTAAAGATTCGCCTTCGACCGATGTCACTAAAATAAAATATTAAAAGTGATCATAAGTATACTATAACCACAAAATCATCAAACAATAAATTAAAAATGAAATAATTTGTTATTGTTGTCTCACATTTTCTGTAAATTTTTAAAAATATAAAAGTATTTATGCAAGTGTCTATTTGATCCAATTAGGGTTATATTGTTATAAATGAAAAGTAATGGGTTTAAATAATTATTTACTTGAAATTATAGAAACAAAATTAAAAATTGAGTAAATAAATATTATACACAATTTATGTAATTGATTTAGTTAACATTATATTGTGACACTGATATTATTTGAAGTTTATTTTTAATTGTACCAAATTAAAATGAATTACAAATGAGTTGTATATGTAATATATGTATTTACTGTTGAACACTTTTATTACTTTTAGTTTTTATTGCGTTTCCAGTTCTAACAATTATTTCTCCACCATCTTCTCTTTTCCATAATATTTTTGGCTCAGGATATCCACGAGCTTTGCATACCAACTTAGCCGAACCACCTTCAGGGATCATCATATCTCCAGATGTTTCTTCATAAACAATGTCTGGAGGTATGACAACTTCAAGAAAAGCACTCTATAAGTAATAATAGAATAAGGTTATTAATTTCTTTTAAACCTATACGAACAAAAATAGCTTCAATAAATTTTACTTGGCTTTTCATTGGATCCGTATTTACTTGGCACATATAAGTGCCTCTATCCTCTCTCCGAACTGTTCTGACATTTAATGTCCATGTGTTATAATCATTGTGAGTGACAGATAGCCTTTCGTTGTTTGTGATAACATGTTCGTGAATAGCTAATATGGCTTTTGTATCAGCTTTAATCCAAGCTACCTGAATATTACAATCAATTTTATATTAGGAAATAGAAATCATACAATATTATAGATCATAATACAACAATCATAAGTATGCAGTTTGTTTAGTTATTTTTCAAACTTGTACAACTAGTTTTACTAATAAAGATATCATAAAACATATTTAGTTTTAGTGAATTATATTATTGAAGATTATATCAGTGTATTTATTTGCAAAGCTCATACTTATGATTTTCATCGTTAAGTTTTGTAATAATTCATACAATAACTAACAGTCTACTCTAAAAGTGCCATTTGTGCTAGATTTTTTTTATATAATATACAGTGTAATATAGTGCAGAAAATATACATGTGCTGGTATGTGCTGTTTTATTCTAAAATTAAGGTTTAGTGTTGGATCAAAAGAGACTGAATACGATGCGAAGGAAATCCATTACGTAATGGGATTTTGCAAGGTGAATAGACGTGTATATTCAAATATAAATATACAAATATACTAGGAATACTTTGATTTTTTTAACCTACTTACTGTTCTATTACGAGATGACTTACCACGAAAACTAAATAAAATTGGTTTGTATAGCACGCATAATATTATTTCATACAAAAAATATACACTAATATTTATTTATTTCAAAATATTATATTTAATTTATACGAGTATGAGTTGGATTAAATATAGTATGGGTTTATCTGTATTTAAAACTTGAGATTTAACTTTATATTTGTTGTTTGTATATTATACATTTTTATGAAAATTTATGAAAAATCGTATAGTTGAAATATATATATATATATATGTATAAGAAACTCAGTAATACCAATACATTTAGATGATAAACGTTTTATAATTCAAATATGAGTAAATTATTTTGCATTGACACATTGTTTTGATAATTGTATTAATTATATGTGTAGATTTAATGTTTTCTGTTTTTTTTTTTTTTTTTATTGAAATTTTGTATTAAAGCAATTAATTAATCTATTATATTTATTGATAATATAATATTATATTTCACTAGGTAGCTAGTTAATTTGTGATGTTACTTTTTTTTTAACTGTTAATGATTTTTTCAATTAAATAAAAAATACTTTGTATACTTATAACAATCCGTAAGCTAAATATTATAAAGCTTCAAAGTTGAGCAGTAGGAGTGTAAAAAACTGTAACGCAAGGTTGATTTAAGAGAATTGGAAAATTGGAGCTTGCGTTTATTGTACTCTTAGGACGTGTTTGTTGGTTTCTTAAAATTACTTTTGAGGTCTCTCGAGGCATTTCGAGTTTTGGTACATTAGAACGTACATACTGTAGTCATCACCAAGTGTATATTACTTTTGACAGCATTTTAAGTAGGCAATCTAGAGGTCTAGATGTGTAGAGTTACTATTTATTTATAGTTTCTTTATGTTTACTTTATAATATTTGACAATAACGTACATTAAATAAATACTCAAATTTGAGAAAAAACACGGTTAATTATTTTCGAATACATTTTTTTATCTTTTTACCTGTGTAATTTAATAAGGTTCAGAACTTCAGTGTTTATGGAATTCAAATGTCATATATTCTTTGGAGCAGATGTTGATGAAAAAGGAAATTGAGAAATGTGCTAGGAATGAGGATTTTACCGGAATACAGGGACTAGGGAGAGGTGAACTCCGTTGTCCTCTCGTAATTCTTTGTTACATTTTATCTGTTTATGTTATCGTAATGACGCCGCACGACGATGGTGTTTTCGTATTCAGTGTCGGCCAAATACAATATCGAATAACTTTTCCCTTCCATTGTCTTTTCTTCCTTTTTTACTATGACGAGAAAAAGTAGAAAATTGGATCGATCACGATTTGTTCCCTTAGTAGAAGTTTCGGCAACTTACCACCATTAGAACTCACAGCACGAATGAAAATCGTTTTCCCTTTTACACGTATAGACTAAGTTAGGCGATATTCAATAGTAGAGTTTCATATATAAGATTACACGCTTTCTTTCCATCTCACATTCTCTTTCTCCCACGCTCACGCACAAGCGCACGCATAAGTAGTCAATGATTCTGGGTTCTATGTGGTATGTATTTTTAAAGTTATGTTCGAATAAAATATAATTTTAAATGTAGTTTTTAACAGAATTTTCAGTTTTAGCTTTCAAAGCTTATTTTTTAAACCACGGGGTTTCTGTGAGACTGAACTAAATATTTGATACTAATTGAAACTATTTGATCATCATTATTGATATTCGTGCACCTTATGGTAAACTGTATCTCGCTCCAAATAATATTTTTTGAAAGTGATTTTTACCGTTACTGCTTTGGGGTATAAAGACAGTTATAATCTCACAGCCTCAATGTAATAACTTTTTATCGCATATTAGAATAATTATTTTAAGTCAGTCGGTATTCTTGGGTTTAGACAAGAGCTGACAATAATTGCCGCGATTCAATAACCGTGAAAAATCTTTTTATTTCTCCGGCACTTGGTTGTGACGAATTTTAACATGATACACACACACGCGCACACATACACACACACACACACACACACACACACACACACACACGTATACACACACACACACACGTATGTCTACGTACTATGAAGTATTTGTGCACTCCGTCGCATTTTCCGAGCTGACGTTTCGGACTCGACGGGGTGTGACACGGGGAACGGTGGTGGACAAAACGACGTGTGCAATGTTAATGGTCGTCCGTGGCGAGGTCGTGATAGTGTGTTGTGTAAACGGTGACCAAACAACAACAACAACTACAACTACAATAATAATAATAATAATAATAATATGCCGTCTGTCGGTGAACGAGAGAGGATTGAATATGTTTTTGAGTGCAGTACGTCGTGTATATAATAGTGTTCGCCGGACGATTGGCGGGGTAGTCGGGGGCTATGAATAATGTTTCGGTGCAAAATGTATAGGATGGGTGGGCGGATCGGGGGCGGTGGTGCCTGCAGAGCACGTCGAGGGGCGACGAGACGATCCGGTGCGACGATCCGCTTTGTCGGGGTGGCACGCACTCGCGAGCCGAAAACATATCCGTCCACACGCCCGTCATACCGACCCTTGAGTCTCTTATATAACACCACCAAGACGCGCGTAAAAGGGCTTCACTTCTCTTCCGACAACAATGCGCGTGTATATCGTAAACGTGTGTGTGTGTGTGTGTGTGTGTGTGTGTGTGTGTGCGTGCACGCCTCGAAATTATAATGAGACTAAAGCACAATGCGCGAGGCCGTTCGGCGAACCATAATAATATATTATCGGGATTCGTCATAGTATTGTACATTCGCTCGTAGCAGTATCCCACTCGTAGTGCTTTGCAATCTAGCTCCCGACTTCACCGGCATAATACACGTAAATATATATTTATGTATAATATGTTCGCGTAGTTGTGTCTGTGGTCCATTTGTCCACCTCCTCCCTGCCGGGCCCCTTATACTACTCGTTCATACTTAAGTACATGACGTGGCACCAGTTCCCCCATCAGTTGCTATCGGATATCTAGAAGAACAAAATGCTTTACCTCTTCTCACCCTTTGCCACTTATAGAAGTGAACCGCTGCGATGAAAATTCGAGAGAATTCGAAGACTATATACCTATAGGTCGAAAAGAAGTACGGATAAAATGGGTTGAATCTTTAGGTGTCGACAACTTAACTGCAAAGAAGTGTAGTTCAGTGGCGTAGTTATAGGGGGGGGATGATGGGGATAGATCCCCCCCCAGAGCTTTTTATTTTTTTTAATGTTTAATGCATTGACATAGAAAATATAATATATTATAATTACGGATATAATCCAACATGTCCTTATCTTGATTCTCAAATTTTATCTTTCGCCCATTATATTATCATACATTCATACAATCATACGCGAAACGCAATCCCATAGATCAACCAACTGTTTTTTTCTACAAATTTCTATTTATAGACATAGAATATTTTTTCGTGTGGGAACTTACTAAACCCCTTTTATGTTTATCCAATTAATTAAATATCCCCCCTTCCAAAAAGCAAATCATAACTACGCCACTGGTGTAGTCTGTCAAATAATACTATAATATTACAATAAGTATGCAGTTATATTTTATAGGCAGAAAACGCATAATAAAACCTCGGCATAGAAGTGAAACAAAATATTAACAACAGTTAAATATATTTTATTTATAAATCCCGAAATACGTTTGCCATACAAATATATAATATGATGGTGGTGACTGGTGAGTTTAGGGATGGAAAGTGCTGGTAAAATATTGTTATCAGTTGCAGTGTTGTCTAAATATGTTACTGAGGTGTTGCTAATGTTTTACAAGACTATACGTTTTACAGCCTAGATTTCAAAAGAAATGTATATACTTCTTGTGAAATTTGATAAAATAAAGGAGACGTTTCGAAATTAGTCACAAATTTAGATAATTCATTTTTCGTGTTTAATTAAAACATGATGATGACTTTCAAAATATAGCTGCTAACCGAATCTTTGCCACCTTTGTATTATATAAATATATTTTGAACATTGTCTTATGAAAGTTTGAAAACTTCATTTTAGTGAGTGTCGTTTGAAGCGATAAGGGAATTGAAATCGTGATTACTGAATCTTACCATCAAACAGGTTAACGAAATTTCGAAATAGAATGCTGGCTAAAAAATTGTAAATTATAAATGTAAATAAAATCAGCTTGAAATATTAAAAAATAGTCACAGTCTTTGATTTTAAGTGTTCGGGTTTACTCTAATACAATTCAGATCGGTAATAACAACAATCAATAATGATACTGATACAGCGTCACATGATTATTTATGAATAATAATAATAATAATAGATCATCAGTCTTGGCTTTAAATATTTAATATTATACATTCAACTAATCTCAAATAATTAAGTGTTGATATGAATTGATTGATATGAAACGTATGTACATCTTCATACTATTCTGGTTGACGGGGAAGGTAAATAAGTACTATTTAAATTTAAGAAATTACATTTTAGTATGCTTGTTGTTTAATATTTGAATAATTTTTAATTTGAATATTGATTAAAGTATTAGATTTTGTATGAAGTGCCTCTACAGAAACATAAAATAAAATACATATTTGTAATTAACATTAATATTAAAGATGTAAAATAAAATAATTTAATAATTCTTGTTATGTATGAATTTTAATAAAAATTAAAAATGATATTATTATTGTGTACAATGTAAGGATTTTAAAAACATATTTAGTAATTGGTTATATTTTTTACTAAGTATAAAACATTTTTTACTTAAATGATTTACTTGTAAATTGTAATTA
Source organism: Chaitophorus viminalis (assembly GCA_025469195.1). Taxonomy (NCBI): domain Eukaryota; kingdom Metazoa; phylum Arthropoda; class Insecta; order Hemiptera; family Aphididae; genus Chaitophorus; species Chaitophorus viminalis. Next base: position 106,692 of record JAIPRK010000810.1, on the reverse strand, counting down.
TAATACAGTAAACATTATAAATTGATGATAGTATTTGGTATTATTTATCAAAGTATATAAGAACTTGTTATGGTTGTTATTATAAGTAATTTGTAAGTTGTAAGCTATACAGTTTAATACTAGGGAAATACTTCATTCATTAAACTAATACTGAAAAGTCAAAAAGCAAAAGGTCAAACAATGATATTATCACAGTTTAATTTATGGGCCATTATAACAAAATTGAGTTGGTGCTTAACAGTAAGTTGAAGTTGACGTTTATTATTACAAATATTATCATCGTTCTTAGATTATATCAAATGTATTTATTATATTACTTTTTATTAAAAGGTAATTCATGATTTGATAATTAATTGGTATATTTAATACAATCTGTAAGCAATAATTATTCTTTAATATTAATAATCAATGATTACGAAGTTGAGTTTAAATAAAATAATATTATCATTGTTAAGAGTATTATTGTTCTTATGAAATTTTGCACCAAAAAACTTATAAAATATGATAAGAAACCTTATTATTATTTCAAATAATACTCCCGATATTTAATTCAGGAATACTTTTTCTAGTTAAAACTAGTTACAATTTTAGTTTGTACAGTAAGATTAAGAATCAATTATGATTTAGTGCTCTGGATATTTCGTTTAGTTTATCTGCTGTATTCCGTATTAGTCATTAAATGTTATATTATCCATGTTATCTATATATATTTTACGACGTAATGCTAAACTAAAAGTCTAAACTAATTGTAGAGTATTTTATTATTGTATGACTACTATTTGTCATAAGTGATAGTAAGTAATAAGTTCTAAGTACTTAAATGCTAATTAAAAAAAGTTTTGTAGAATTTGTATAAATATTTTAAGAAATTAAGAAAATAAAAAGGATTAAAGTCGATGCTTTAAGAATTCATTTTTTTATGTCTTAACTGTAAGAACTTCAATCCAAAATGCACTTAAGTGAATAATCTATATTTTAAATAGGATCGGTTATTTCATCAAATTCTTTTCAAATCGGAAGTATTATTGCTTCTTTTTCAGAACTGCTATTTAAGTTTAATTTATTTGATAAGTCTGTAAAAATAATATATGTTTAATTGCTTAAATTTCATTTGTATGTAATTCCATACAATTCTTTATTTTTTTTTCAACAAATTTTGAACTTCCATTTATATATTATACAGAATATGGTACTTATACAGTATATATTATTACCTAACCAATTTATTCAATCTTATTTAAAGTATTATGCAAAAAAAAGTCTGAATAAACTAACTGTAAATTTTTAATGAAAAATAAAGGTCTATGTTTTCGGTGTTATAAAAACAAGATCAATAATAATAATAATGAAAAAAAAAAACAGTAGTTAACTTGACTTACAATAAACTTATATAAATACGTTGTTGTTTTTTTTATTTAATAAAATAAAAGCTGGGGTTTTTTTTTATATAAGATTTAATTAGAAATGTTCCATATCAATGGTATTTTCGTTCAGTGATTCGTCTATAGTACTCTTCAATTGCTGACCATTGTGTAAAAACAATGAACATTTTTAAGAATTCGGGACAATAAAAATTCTTTATTTAGTGGGAACATTATCTTCAATTGGTAACCTTTGACAACGATATTGTTTTTTTCCCAGATTACACCTCAACTGAGTAGTATCTTTGTAAGTTGAAACCAAACATTTTTTTTGACCTTTTTTTGGTAACACAAAACAAAGTAAGCTATTTAATCCATTGAATTGTCAAACAGTCAAACATCGAATATATTTTCAAAAGCCAATAGTTTTTATATAATTTAAATAATATAAATTACGGTTGGTATCTTAAAAATAAGGCAATTTCCTTTACGAATGAAAATTTTGCATCGTACAATTCTGCTAATCTGATGTTCATTTTTTTTTTTTTTTAATTTAAACTCGAATTTAAAATCTTATGTGACGATGAGTTATCGAAATAAATGTTAGTTAAGAATATAATTGAAAATGTCATATACTAACATTATATTGAGTATTAAAATATTTGTTATTTTGTTTATTAATTATTAGTTATTAGCTATCTAATATTATAAGAACTCTATCAATCTAGATTATATGGTGTTTACTACTTTGTTCATAGCGTTAATGTAATTTAAATCACTATTAACTTTTATTTGTTGGATTTAAATAAGTTTCTTCTTTTAATAATTTATTATTATAAATACTATAATTAAATCTATCATATTATTGAAAATCGGATAATCGAGATAAATTATGGATTAGGGTTTAAATTATGATAATATGGTATATGTTATTTTTTAAAGTCTAACGGAATGGCAAAGTATTAAATACTAAATTACTCTAACGTAGGTAAGTAACATTTTATATTATATATATATATATATATATATATGTATTATATATGTATATATTTTGTTATTTTTTGGAACATAAACTATTTTATTTGTTTTCGTTTTAGTTATATCTAATTATCTAATACATTTTTAAATCTTAATTGAATATGAATCAAAATAAATCTTTGGTTTTAATAAGTTTTCATTTTTTTTTTTATTAATTCTTTGGAGTACTTATAATATTACTCATATATTGTATAAATTACCACATCTCATATTATGTATATATTTTTTTTTTATTAAAAACAATATTTTAAAGTCTTTGCTTGTATAGCTTGTATATATCCATATAGCATTCCATATATTACTCCAGGATAAAACCATATAAGATTTTCATGATTGTACTTTTGACATTTTCACTTTAAGATTTAAAACCTATTATTTCGAATTTCTATTTGAATTTATCTCATAAAATAATAATAATAACCGATAATGCAATTAATCAAAGATATGAACAAAGAATACATTGATACACTGAACTAATTAAAAAACATTTCTTGGATAATATTAAATTCAAACCTAAAACTACAATAATAAACTGATTTTTAAGAGTAAACTTAATACAATTTTATTATTGTTTTTAATTTTTTTTTTTTATAACTTTTCAAATATAATTAAATATCAACAATTGTTTTATTATAAACGTAATTTGAACGGAAATAAATATTTATAAGTACTCAAATACGTTGTGTGATTGGTATGTCATCAACTTAATTACAAAAGATTTGGTCATATAATATAACAACATTGAGGAAAACACACCTTACAAAGCGGTTTATTTGAGTAGCAAGAAGATTATTTTCACAAGAGCATAGGGCAAACTGACTGAAGCGGCGAAATATGGTTTATTGAGAGAAGTAAGGTGAAGGAATAGGAGGCGGAGAAGAAGTAGAAAGACGTCCTCTGCAGTTATTCGTCCATGATTTGTTCCAATTTCAGAGTTGGGAAGTTTTCGTTTCAAATCCGATCACGGCGATCGTTGGTAACCGGTGATGCATGAGTCGATAAGCGGATCAGTGTGTTCATGAAGTTTATAATGAAAGATGGTTAATACTCCACAAAAGAGGTTTTTTGGCTACTGCCATTGCGTCTCAAGGCGTAAAATAATTACGAAACTCTGAGCACATTCCACGGGGAGGGAGATTACCAAAACCAATGTCCCGACCACATGTACCCTTTTAAATGACGACTTTTACATTCTTCGTATGAGATTAACACGTTATTGTTATTATTATTTTGTTATTTAGATAATAGTTAAACTAACATAACTATTATAGCACATATTTGTACTTAGTGTGTTGAAGGTTTTAATCGAAAAGTTAAAATTAAACAATGATTAAAAACTGCCATAACTACATTTTATAGTTCAGATAAAATGTTAATTTTTTGGATTTTAATATTCTGTGTGAAAGAATACATTGATTGTAAAAAAATTGCATGCTTTATTTTGCTGCATTAAATTTTGGATTTTATCCAATCTACGATTTCGATTAAATTGGTTTTAAAATTTAAATTAAACATAAATATATAAAATCAATAATAACTTTTGTTAGGGTTCAATTTATTTATTATAGATATATAATTCTAATTTCAATAAATTATCAAAAAATATCATTATTAATTTCTATAAGTATGAAATTATAATAACTAGATTAAAATAAGCTGATAGCGGTTGTGCCATCAGTTTTATTTGTAAATGATTAAAACAGTATTTTATGAAAAACAAAAATTCTATGAATTAATAATTTAAACCTGGAAGACAAACTTCATAATTAACATGTATTCTTATAACTTTTTGAAATACGTATAGAAATAAAGTATATTCCTTTAAGACAAAAATGAATTTTTAGAGTAACAGAATCTAAGTTTCTATATCATATTTTTGAATCTATAAATTGGAATAATTTCATCCGGGGAAACGAATGTTTTTGAATTTTCAAATATTAAATATAAACTATTAAAGTCTTTAAAATGTTGCACATTAATTTGAATTTATATTGAAGCTATTGCTTAGTAGAATTTTAATGTTTATTATGAAATATCTGGCACGTCAAATGTATAATTTAGACTTTAGAGGGTTCAAAAATATTTATTGATGTAACTTGAAAGTATGTAATTCAATAATTCAATATTATATAGAAGTTTTAAAGATAGGATCAATCACTAATATGAATTAACTAAAATATTACATAATGTTATATATTTTGAAAACTATGTAATATTTATTATTTAGAAGTTATTTAAAATAATCTTGTTTTCAGTTTTTTTTTGTCTAAATAGTTATTTATAGTTGAAAGAAATATAAATATTGTATTTTTAAATTAAATTTATTGCACGTGTTGGAGATTTAATCATTTGAAAAAGTTTAGTCTTCACTTTTAATTTAATATTTTCTTTTGATTGGTCTTTTAACATCATTATACATTAATAATAAATACATATTTGTTAATTTATTTTATTTTTTATATCATAATTAAAAATATAATTAATTTTACATTAGGTTATTACCAAATTGTGTTAATTTTTAAAACATAAAAAAGCATGTGTTATTTTTAATTATCAGAGAACTTATTAAAATAAATTCCCTGAATAAAGAACTGTTGGTATTAACGAGTTAAAAAAAATGACACAAGATTATCATTAGAGAAAAATAATAAGGAATTAAAAAACGAGGATATTTGTGATTGCGTGACATTTAGAAGTAAACTATAGTTGATAGAAGGCTATATATATTGTTAAATATATAAACAAAAAAAGTATCTGACTAGACTAAAAAAAAAAAAAAAAAAAAAAAAAGATAAAATAATATTATGATAGGTGGCTGCTATAAGTTTTTTGTAAAAGAAAATTATTATTTCAAAAAAGTACGTTCACTGTTTCAAACTATACTTGACTTGTCCAATTTTCAACACGTTAGTATTGTGTGTTGTTTGTATTTGTGTGTGTGTGCTCGTGTTATGTCGCTATAGTACACATATACACTCAAATCGTTTTGGGTTTCTAAATCATCTGTGCACTGTAAAATTATCGCCTTTCGATGCTCTGCGTGCATAGAGCTAACAGGGTGAAGTTAATATAGTTTGTTTAAATAGTAGAGTATAATATATATATATATATATATATATATATGTATATATTGTAAAAGGTGAGAAAATTGTGCAGCGCTGTGATGATAGACGAAGCTGTGGTGCGAAGAATAATTTCATATTTTTTTTTTGTCACCAATTGTTATTGATACCGACCCTGGCTGGTGTGAAGTCGCCTTCGGGAGGAGCACTCACCCTGTTACCACCGATATTGTTGACCACGCACGTGAATATCGCGTCACGGCCCTGGGCAATAGTCACGTTTTCCAACGGGAACAAGAAATCTGGCTCGAAACCGATCACTGAAACATACAATAATATACGATTATTATCGAAAACGGTCATTTTGTATTATTATTAAATCACGTAGGGTGTCTCCACGGTAAATTGGAAAAAAAAGATGATATTATTGTTCCTAAATGTTTTTACAACTTCTTCCATTCGAAGAGACACAATATATAAAATGTTTTTCTTCTTCTCTCTTTTGGTTTGGTTTGTCATGTTCGACCCAGGTCAGTAAATACGTTCGTTTTGTGTCGGCTATACAGTACGTGACAACCGATTCATACGTGATAACTAATAAATTTACTATAATATACAATATATTATATTATTTTTAATTTTAACTTGAGTACCTTATAATTTAATAAATGTTAAACCAGACAAATTAAATAACATTTTAAATTTATCATAAGATATTGACTATGTATCATATCAAACTATATTACAATGAGTAATAACATTGTTCAAATAAATACAATTTTATAATTACAAAGTTTTAGCAAATTCATATCAATATTGCTTTTATATTTAAAAGTTAATGTTTGACCTAGTTGTTTTGTTGTTTTCTAAATAGCTGTATTATTTAATTAATATTATATACGTAGGTACATAATTAATTGCATGATTATTGTTTAACTGTTTAGTTGTTGTTAGAAAACTATAGTTAATTTTTATATTGAAAGAAAGAATTTATTATAAACATGCTTCTTCGTTATTGTGGCCTTGTACATTTAATGTTACGTTTATACGCACATAGAAACAATTGACGTTTGTGCGGTTTTCGTATTTGTGTTCAATTGGTTCGTTTATAGCGTAAAGGTAATAATCAATTTATCTCATCGGTTTTTAATTTCATCACGGAAAATATTTACGCATCGCACATTGATAGTAATTTATTGTTATGTATTGCTTGATTTGATGACTGTACGTTAGTGCTGCAGTATGCAACGCTGATAGAGTTAAACGCGGAAACAATTGGCATTATTTTGGCCGGAATGCACTTCGTGCACACGTATAAATAAATAAATATATCGTGTACGCACTCGGTGACACAGCACAGGACCACGAATTGAATATCAAATAAGAAAATGATTATGTGAGATTTTTCGAAAATGCTTAGACCTCGACAATATTCACATGGATGCTGAAGCGACAGGAGAATCCTTACAGCAGTTTGGCTTAGATCGGAACTTATACCTGCACATTTGAGCCGATTTGATAGGTTTGTTACCGTTATGGATGGTTGGATAGAGAGACATACAGAAAGAGAAAATTATAATAAAAATGTTTGAAATAACAAATCCCTCATGCGAGAAACCGTATTCAGCGAGAAGCGGTTCTGCCGCTGTACGCTCCCACTCAACCACCGATAACCGCATTAATTAATTGCGATGGGGTATACATATACACATTGGGCAAATTAAAGGGTAGGAAAACGAGTATTCTGATTTATGGGAGCTTCCCCCGCCATCACCGCTGCCCCCCTGCCACAACCGCTAGTTCTGCAGTCTCTACGTTTCCTCCTCCACCTCTTGTACTCCCCAACCGTTGTAGTGGAGCGATCCCTTTTCGAAAACCGATGTCCACGGGGCCTTTGCACATAAAAACACATGTTTCGAAAACAAACTTTCGCGAATTTAATTGAAAACGTCTGATTTAATTTATAAGCGTGCCCCACGCGCTAATTTTTACTTGTCTCGCGCCAAAAAAAAAAAAAAAAACAACACTATTTGTCATGATACCATGTAATTAATTTTTGTTCAGCTTGCTTATTGCTGACATTTTTTTTTTATTATTTCACAATTACTGTAAATGTTTTTATAAGGTGTCACGTGTCACCATTACTAATAATATTACAAATTAGGAATTTTTAATCCTTTGAGGGTAGATCGAATTACAAAATGTTCGAGTTCGACAAACTTGTCTACTTCTCAATTTTCAATATGTGTATAATACATATTGAATGATGTATATAATAAAAAAAAAAAAAACACTTTTGATACGTTATATCTAATAATAGTTAATTTTTCTAGAAAAAAGTTGAGCTATAAATTCCATAAATTATATCTCATCATCATAGTTCATTCGTTCAGGAACAATTGACTTACTTAGCTGTGTGTACCTTGAGAAATTTTCCTTTAACTATTTGTGTTCGTCGTTGGGTTTTTAAATAAGAAATTTACTCGTAGATTAATTTTTATCAAAATGCGCAAGTTAATATAATTTTCAATCCGATGAGATAGAAATATGTAATTATGAAAATATCTAAATATGAAATATGCATATATTTAAAAAGATTTTATTTTAAGAATTATAAAGTAACACATAAAATAATATTCCCATCGAATTATGAATTACTCTTGAAGATTATTACATTATAGATATTATTAAACAAGATGTTTATATATGAGATAAATTATGTATTGTGAGTTTAATGAAATAAATGTTGTAACAATACGAATAACAAAAAACAAGCTTTAAACAATTAACTATAAAATTTTAAACAAAATGACTTTTGTTTAAATCATATTTTAATAGTATGTACCAGTATAACTAGGAGTACAGGAAATTAATCCCTTCTTTCCGAAAAGTTAAATCAATTATTTTTATTTAAATTATGAAGTATTTCACAATATTAAACTAGAAGATAGTTTTTGTTCATAAATTAATAAACTTTTAAGTATCCTGTCCAGAATTCCTAGGAAAGATAAACTTTAAAATTCCAATTTTCAATTCTGGAAATAATAATCTTATTACTGCAATGCTCAACAAATATAAACATAGTCCGAAGTATCGCCTTTTAGATGCTTGTAATGTACCTATCTTTGATTTTTTTATTATCCACAAATTAAATTAAAAAATATAATAATGAATATTAGTTAACCTACTGCATGTATTTTATATGTATATGAATGTTTTTTGTTTTCATTTCTCTGTTTAAATATTTAATATTTAGATCTACGCTGCATAGGTATACAATAGAGTATATATCTATAATAATTATAACTACTATTTTATTTTTATTTTCTATTCTTTGGGGTGTTTAAACTTGAGAAAAAAGGTGTATTGCTATTACGGAAGAAGTCCAATGGGAAATTATATAAATGTTATTTAATTATTATTTTGATATTTATGAAATATTAACATTAATACCTAATTGTGAACAATACTATTATTAAAGTATTTAGTTTTGTAATTGTACTGTTCAAAAATAGATTAAATTAAATATAATAACGTCTGTTTTCTAAATAAGTGTCACTTTTTATTTATCGTAATTTATAAAAGTAAAATTAAAAGAAACAGTATTGTACTATAGAAAATAAAACGATAAAATATTAATTATTAGTTATTCATTTATTATTATTATAAACGTGATTTTTTGTATTATATTATTATATTATACTAATAGTATACTAATTCTGTATATATAATAGACCTTTATTTTTCGGTTATACTTTAAGATGTTTATTTTATTAGTAATTACATAATTTTTAAGCGTTACTTATAATTTACACTTAAACATGTATATATTGTTTTATTAATTATAACTATGAATGCTGAGTGTTCTTTCGTCTATGCATTTATAAATGATAAGCTAGTTAAATCAAAAGTATTTCCGCACTATCCCTGAGTTATATAAGTTTTTATTACGCATGCAAGACAGTAGACATGAGCTTTAGTAACATTTACAAATACGGCTATTACCATAGCCTAAATTATATATACAACAATTAATTTTTATTCGAAACCGCTAGACGTTAGTCTAAATGTTTTTCCTAAATTATGCGCGTTTTATCAATGAAGTAATCTTAAGTATATGACATATGTATACATAGGTAGGTACACTTGTCTCTGAATTTTTTCTCTTTCCATATTTTTACCCTCTACTGCAGCTTGCCGGATTTGTATGAACGCGGAATTATATTTATTTTCTTTCCTCCGTACCACTTGAATTCGATGACTTTCATTTTATCGTTATCTATCTTATCTCCGGTTGTGGATATTTGTTAATATTCACCTAGGATAATTGGATCCGTCTACACCATCACCTTGTAAGACGAATTTTTATTCGCGTGCACGTACAATATATCTATTTGGTATTTTAATTTTTTAATTTTATTGGAATGACCGTTGGCATCGAATCTAAAAACACAATTAGGACGTGGCTTGTTCGGCCCGTGACTGTCGTTGCCGTGGGTGCGATAACGACCGTTCTAAATAAATGGATGCGCGTGCACCATCGACCCTCTAGGAAAGTAAAAAAAAAATTACAAAAAAAAAAAAAAAAAAAACGGAGAGAGCAACAAGGAAGAATCGACGCGATCGAATTTAAATACAAAACGTGTAACGGCCCGTTATTTCAGTAATCGTTTATTTATATGCGACGAAGTATATATACGACGTATTCTTGTGATAGGGGAGACGGTTAGGCATGAGTGGCGATGGGTTGCAGAGACGACGTTTAAACGACGACGACGGATACCTCGTCGTCGCCTTCGCTGCGATTGGAATTCGAAAAACGAACGAAATAACAGCTGTAGATGGGGGTGCCCGGGCTCGGAGAATTTTGTATAAATACATGTGTATACTGTTTATTTGTTATTGTACCCGTCCGAATAACAAAAAAAAAAAAGAGAAAAAAATATAAACGGTTTCTTTGTCGACATACCTCGAACGAAACGATAGCCAAGCAGTAAACCAATAACAGTCAGTATATTGGAGTTGACGCGTCGTTGTGGCTCGGTTTTAAATATTGCGAAAACGAGGAAAGCGTAAACGTTGGAGTATAATATGTGAACTATATGCGCGTGTCAGTAATGTATATGCGTTACGGGAAAAAGCCATAAGGGGCAACATTCAGGACTTCTTGGACAATATATGTCTTATTTCGGCTTTTGTCCTGAAACCGGATGCAAACTTCTTAGATCCCAGGTATGGATTCAAACCAATATCCAAACGAATATAAATACAAATACAAATAGTTCGATTATAAATTATGTTAGTTCATAAGAAAAATAAAATTAATTAACTGTTTTATTAACCATCACAAATATCTCAATTGTATGACATTATAGCATTACTAGTGCATTTCGTCGTTTGTTTTTATATATTTTTATAATAAATCTAGTTTTCCAATGAGAAATCTCAAATCCAATTCTAGATATGTCCTCTGTAAATTTCGTTAGATTCTGTTTACCGATTGTTCGTGATTTCAGTGGTGGCTTATTTCTATTATTATTATTCTATTATTATATTATTATTTTTCACTTTTAGATTCTGAGCGGAGTGATGGAATCTATTTTTATATGAACTACATAAACATTTTTCTTACTATGAAATACATAAATCTGTTGGTGGTATAAAAATTTACTTAAACGTTGTTCATCGTAGTCATTGGTTATCAGTCATAACTAATTATATACGGGAAACTGCTAAAATAAGAGTTCAAGTATTTACGGTTTGCCAGTTTTCAATTTAATGCCCGTAAAATATAATATGTATACATAATCCGGATGAACACATTTAAAGTACTAACGAGTTATTTTCGTTGTAAATTTTCTGGCATACATAATGTTATGATCGGTGATAATACGAAATATATTTACATACTTTCCGCGGGGTCGACTATTGTTAAATTACATCACTCTAACAGACTTTAAAAGCGTCGTTATTGTAATACTGTCGACGACCAAATATAATCATATCCCTTTTCAGTTTTCATCATCCCTCTGTTGTACGTTTATGCATGGAATATGGATTGTACAAAGTGTCGATTGTCCTGTAGACACGTGTAAGTGTGTGGTGCTACCGTCATTGGCACTTAAGGAAATTAGACGATTTGTCGTTCGCTATCTATATTCTGTATGTATATGTATTTTATACTTATATGTATGTGTAAAGGTGACAACTAGGGAGAAGTTCAAATTGATTTAGAGGAAGAACCTTATTTCGTATCATAATTACGTAGGTCTTAACCGACCTATTTTTAAAACGGTCAAAAACCGTTAAACTATGAAATTGGATTTTATTTTCGACTTTTTAACAGTGGATTGATATACCTACTTATAATATATTGTTTCAAGGAACTGATATATTATTGACAGTATTTGTAAAACAGTAATGTGTTCATCGTCATCAATTGTATTCAATATCTTTTGTTGCAGTAGATAACCTATATTGAATATTTCTCAATTATTTTCGGTCTATTGTAGCTGTAAACTATTCATGTTAATTAAATGTATTAAATATTTAAATGTATTTGATTAAACTTTAGCCCCTAGGCAGTAGCATCGTAAGTTATCATAATACTAATAATTCCCTTGTATATACCTATAGTTTTTAATTGCACTTTGTGAACATTTTTTCGTTTTAATAAGACACATTGTTTTTAATAAACAAATATATGTTTCTAATTTTCTAATGCATTCGCTATAATAGATTTCACTTTTATGTTGAATTTTTTCCATTACATTAACTAAGAATATATAAAATCAATTCATATTTTAATTATGATTTATTGTTTCTGACTATAACAGTCGTTTCATAATTATTACAATCATTGTTGGTTATTTTATAATAATATTGTTGTGTATAAGGAAAATACATTTCGAAATACATTGTATATTTTTATATGTACAACGTCGTAAATAATAACTCATAATAACTCGAATTTCCTCGATAATTTGATTGTCGAATTATAATTTTTTTTTTTTCCGTGTAGACTTTTTTATTTTTATTTTTTTTTTATTAGTCGTATTAGAATTAAACATATGTAAGTGTTCTTGTAGGATCACTAATTTAAATACAAGCCATACATTTTGCTATAATTAATAATTATCCGAAAATCTGGGTAGTGTTTTGTTGTATTTAAGTATTATACCAACCAAGATGTATCTGATAACTGATAAGATAACACATGCACAAAATATTTAGTTATTGTTATACGTTAAAATCGAACACATTGTTTATGGAAAAGAAAGTCGAGCCGTAAGAAGTTATTATTAATTTATTCAAGCCGGTATTCGTACGTAACGGAAAGTAAAAAGATAAGGTATTTTTCAGTCGAATTATTATATTATAATATAGGGTTCGCATCGTGATAAGTTTCCCGGTCTCATCCTCTTATAACACAACGAGTGTATAGTAAGTTATATTTGGCCGTGGAAGAGGTACAGTGTACGTGTACTGTATATTTGATGAATGCTCGCGTGCTTATACAGAAAATTAGGGTAAAATGAGTTGTGCATAATTAGTAGGTAAATTAACGAAATTTAAGGCAGTGAATTTGTGACGGCGAGGAGTGTTTTCTTTGGATTATCTATATATTATATGTAATAATAAGCGGCGGAGAGACGTTTATGAATGATGTGCGCACAGTATCCTGCGAACCGCAAAGGATACTGGTAAAGCCGGATACGGGAAATCGGACGGCAGCTATACAGTGCGGTTGACTGGTTGCGGTAGGGGGTGTGTTGTGTAAGTGCTCGTTATATTCCCGTGGGAGTTGTATAGAATGTCGATCTTGAGCGGTTTTCTTATATAAAAACAAAAAAATAAAAATAAAAAACGAGAATAAAAGAAAAGAGAAAGAAGAAAAAACGAACACGAAAAAAAAAGGTTACAAAGCTGATAGACATTGGTTGACTTTTACTTTTCAATACATGATTCTTTTCGCCTCTCGTTACCACTACTATCTCAGCCGCACATAGCACATACATATGTGTCGGCAATTCGGCATGTGTACTGGTACGTACGGTCGTGTAAATATGTGTATATACATATTATATATATACATAATGAAAGTATGAGGGTGTACGTGTGCATCCAGTACTAGCAAATGTTCACTCATAAAACAAAATCATGTATTCCTCCCCCTCCAATGGTGATGGTGGTGGTACCGTTTTTTGTCTTTTTTTTTTTTTTTTGAGAAATGATTTCTGGAAATCGAGATGGAAAAAAATGCTCGGGGGACGTTTTGACGGAATCGGAGGCTATCTAGACAACGATCGGCAAAAGTTGTATGTCGTGGCGGGCGTGAGTAGAGGGTTGTTCTAGACAACAAAAAGACCCCCGGCCGCTGCATTGGGGCTCCACGTGACGGCCCCGGGGGACACTTTTTTATGTGTCTTCATGTTGATTGCTCACGGCTTGTACTGAAGGCACAAAAATTAATCTTGTTACAATATGATCGCTGTTGAGTTTTATTTGCCCAGCGGACACCGTGATTCGTGATGAATACATCATCATCAGATGACCAAAATCGTTTTATTCTTATAGAAACTATAATATTCTGATTTTATAATCATAACTGGTGATGCTACCTATTCTCGTACTTTTATTGTAACTTTTGTTTATTTCGATGATTCCATTTTATTCATTGATATTTTTTTATCCAATTGCATTGTTATTTCATTGTTAAAGAAACTTATATCTTACTCAGAAAAAATCACGTCAAATTTTTTATTACCACGACAGTAAATAAAACACGCAATTTCACCCATTGAAAAAAAAATTAATTCATGAGTACATTAGAGTAGGTATATTGAACATTTCTATTTCGTTATAATATAATGTTGTTCGTTTTATTGATATATGTGTTTACTGCACCTTTAGCGGTAGCCGACGATACATACTCGTGAGTTAGCGTCCCTATAGTACTATTGATGTGTAATCTCTATGCATTTATAAATTTTTTTGATGATTCAAGAACTCAAGATTACACATTATTCAGACTAGGAAGGAATTAATGCTACAATTAAGGCGAGAAGAGCCAAGAGAAAATATTATAATATTATATTGTCCTCTTTCTCGTATTTCAACACAATACTAATCTGGTTCGGTTGTTTTTGTTCAAGTGCATCCAATTTTCCATGAAGGTTCTTTCGTATTTTTTAAGTGCTTGATGTTTTAATAATGTAGATTTTTAAATTTTATGATACTCCTTTTGTATTTTTTCTTATATAAATTTGTAGATTTGGGTATAAAATTACTATTTTAATACGAAAATAACACGCTTTGAATAGTTTGCATTACTGGAATAAAATTATTATCAGCTTATTATCTCGAAGTTTTAGTACTTAAAAATTTAAAAACATTTAATAAACAGTACATCGAAATTCATTTAGTGTCATTTTTCAAATCTGGTGATTGATAATATTGCTTCGAATATAATAATAATTTTTACAATTTGGAGTGCACAATGCAAAATGAATGTCCCAGTTCAATATTGTCCCAGTGTTAAAATATTATATAAATTATTATATAATACAAACATAAAATATTTGGATGAATACTAATAACAATGAATACCAGTATATTATGGTATAGTATTTTCCGTGTTTTTATATTATCCATTTATCACTATTGTTGGAATCCAAATTTAGTTGTATAAAAATGCAAAAAGATCATTTAGTGTCGTGGTTCTTCAAATTTTAAAAAATTTCCAAAATGGATCGTACCGAACAAAGTTTGAGAACCTCTGGTATAATATACGTTTTTTGATTTTAACTCGAACCTTGGTGATATTATTCAAGACGGTTGAAACACTTAAAACTATTTAGATTTTACAATAATGTATAAGCATTTATGTTTATGATTACGCTTAGCATTATTGCGGCATGAACACATAAAGTAATGTGAGCAATATCAAAGTTACTCTGTGGCTTAGTGGAATGATATTATTGAATTTAACTACGCGTTCTATTCGTAAGAGTTTCTGTAGAGATTGTGCATTCAGATTGCGTCACTGTTAATGAGTTGAATCTAGGTAGACATTTAATTAGTTTTAGATCATTCTGTAGTGTGTCCGCGACCACTCTCGGATCCCATCAGCAGTTTTCAAATTCCGCAAAGGTTTCTTCAACAAGTAAAAACTAGAAAACTTTCATCACTACACCAACCCTCTCTTCTCTTTGGCACACCAGAACTTCTATCTCATACCCCTGCAGTTTGGTCGTAATTTTCCACGTCTACATGAGGAGAAAATGCATCAACATTCTTTTGCTTTTATATTATTGACCCGGTTGGGTGTTTGTCATGCGTGTTATTCGTTAAAATAACACATCGGGTGAGTTTACATTTACAGTCTCAAGATGTTTTGATTTAAATTTTAAAATCCCGGCAGAGTTTAAATTAAAAATTATTCTGTGAAATAATACTGCGGAATTATTTCTAATCTTTAATATGGAGCGAAAATATTGTGTAATATAATTATATTTAAATAAAACTCCCAGCAGCATAATATAACCCCAGTCAAACCAAAGTATTTTTTTTTCCGCAAGTGTTGAAAAATAATGCAGTATACATTTATTTGTATCTGATAAAAATTGATTTTAGGATAAATGTCTATAATTGCTGTAAGTAATAATTAATTGTAATTGATCATATACATGAAAACAGTAAGTAAAATCGTTTTACTTCGTTTCGAAAAAAAATACGTACGTAAATTCAAGTTGTGGGGTGGAAAAAATAAGTCTGTATCAGAATAATTTTACAAACGAAATTGTGTTTATATCGGTGGGCTATACTTATTATGACAAATTACAATACTACGAAAACTGCGTTAGCATAAATCATGCTTAATATGTTTAAAATAATGAATTCGTGGTACTGGTTATTGGGCGTACTTTTGAAAATCCGCCCGTGGGTGATATTATTAAAAATATGATTTCTACACAATAATCCGGTCTCAGAATTTCCGGGGTTGAAAACTAAACGTATTCTGGAATGAAAAAGATAGTCTGCAATACGGAGAAAAAATAAACAAAAAGAAGAAAACATTTTCGTGTTGAATTCATATTTTTACACAAGTAACGCACTCGCGCATGCTTATGCATGTTATGTACCCATATATATTATACAGGTATATATGTGAAAAAAAAACTATAATGTAGAAGCAAATAATTTATTCTTGAAAAGAAAATATATGGATGATGTGGTTGGCATCTAGGTTTTTAAACAAAAGAATTGGTAAGGATGCGGTCTGAAGGTTTTAAACAAAAATGTAAATGAAAACGTGTTCATATTATACTGCTTTAATATTTTTGAAAGGTTTACTGAAGATTAATATTATGCTAATGGAACCTTCGTTATTAAATGGGGACGATATTAACCACGAACCAATACTGGTGTAATGTATTATTTGAATAATTGTTATTGATTTGGGCAGTAGCAGTAATTGTATTAGTTTGGTGTTGCTCTTCGTGTCAAATTTGTTTAACAATTCCATTAAAACGTTGAAAATAAAACTGTATTAATAAATATAAGATGTAATAAAGAGGTCATAACACGCAAAATACTTTAAAACTATCATGATGGAATTTAAGTATATTAGATTGATAATACTGTATAATTAATGAACGAATGAACTGAATGAATGATAAAAATAATGGTAAAAATATTTTCAAACAAAGAACCACTTATTTAAAAAATATGCAGTAGATTTTTCGAAGTTTTTTTTGATATAAATACATCAGTTTAATAATATTATTTTTGGTGTTAGTGAGATTTGCTTTATGTACTAGTTGATTCCCGGGTTCAACTGTGAGGCTTATTAATTGATTTTCGGTTTTATTTAAGATACATATAAATTGATTCTTGACTATGGCATTACCCAAGAGACACCACTTAAAAGTTGGCTAACAGTTTCCTAAAAAAATTTTTTTTTCCTAATTATTTCATATTTTGAATAAATTATACAATAATTTTTTGAAATATAGTTCACTTATTTAAATAACATATTATTGATATTATTAATGCATTAAATATTTTGTAATATTTAAAAAAAAATAAATACCTACTATTAAATAAAAATATAATGGAGCATAGAAAATTTACGATCAAAATAATACTCTTTGTACAGTTTTTGTGAAATAATTTACATTTAAGCCTTAATTATCGTATTTTTCTTACTATGCGTTAACAAATTGATAAACAACAATTATTTATAAGAATAATTATAATAATTATAAGAAAAATTTCATTTAGTACAAGTATAAAATCATAATGTATGTTATAATAAAAACTGTAGCAAAATATAAATTCAATATAAGGAAATGCATTATGATAATCGAACATTTTTCACTCGAACTGTGTCACGGTACGAGAACAAGTGGCTACCTACTTTAAGTTTATTGTATACTTTAATATTTGTATATATATTGTCTTTTGTCGATTCCTATCAATGGTGCCACATTTATCGTTAATTAAACTGAGTTCCTCTGTCGACGTTTCCGTTAAATCGGGCAATCGCTAATATATAATGGACGGGTTCCATTATTTTTGAATACCAATAATAATTGACACACTGCGAATATTTACTTGTGCCATTTGTTTGCTTGTCATTAAAACGTGCGCCAGTGATGGTATTTTGCACCGAAGACGGGTTTGTCCATTGAAATGCTTGTTATACATCAATACACCATGAAGATCAAACGAAATAGAACTTAACCCCATCGTATGTACACGCACAGATAGAACAGTTGTCGGCTAAATGTTGATTGAATATTAATTATATAATATGCAATATATTTCCAAGGAATGAAGCGTTCCAGCGTACGTTCGTTTTAACATGTATAAATGAATAAAACAAACTATTCGATTCGTACTTGTAAACCTATTGCTAATGAAAACGCCAGTTGAAATGTTGTACTGGTGAGGTCATTATCGTACTACGTGAGAGAGAGAGAGAGTGAGAGTTAGTGAGAGAGAGAGAGAGAGAGAGAGAGAGAGAGAGAGAGAGAGAGAGAGAGAGAGAGAGAGAAAGAGTTTATTACACTTCTATTTATTTATTTATGTTTTTGAAAGCATTTCAACCCGATGGCGATAGACTAATTAATGGGTTAAACTATGTAATAAACACTTTTTGACTGAAATATAAAATTTATTTTTAACTTTTGTAGCACAAAACTTTCATTTTCTCTACTAATTTATAATTTTTGAAAAAGAAATATTTCAATGTAGCTAAAAGTGCAGATCGTGATAATATGTTTACAAAATATTAATTATAGTTTTCTCTCCTTTTTTTTCAAGATAAATTTTGAGCTTTACTTTATTTTATTTTCGTTAATTATTTAAAGTAATTGTAAAAATAAAATAACGTGAAATAATGTTTAATCATTTCTCTGCTCAGCCAAAATACTAAAAACATAAATATAGTGAAATACGATATTCGATATTTTGCATTGACATTGGTAATAAATATATCATGTTTCTAGAAAATAATGTAACTTAAAATGTCTTCAAATTTACAAGTATTAACTACAAAAAGTGGAAAATGAAATAGTTTTATAAAAATGTAGTGTAATAGGTAATTTAGGTGTAGTACTTTAGGTGATTCTATTTTTTTCGGAAATGCATAAATTCTTATCAAAAATTAGTTAAAAATAATTATTTTATATTCATAGTGTATTATAGTAACTATGCATAAACTTGATATGATAACCGAGTATAAATATAATTATAATTAATATTACACGTAGATATATAGTAGTCTGAAATAGTTATATCACGACATTATAATTATTTAATATTATTAAACAACTAAATATTCGTTAAGAAATTACTAAATAAATTGACTTTTGATTTTTAAACTGTTTACTGAAATCATAATAAACTTAAATCGTATACTAGTTATGTGAAGTTATTGATTTTTATTGTTTTGATTAAAGCTCCTTCGAGATAATAAATCCATAGCTGAAAAATTTTAAATTTAGGTAGATTCATGTTATCATATGTATATTATACATATCTTATACGTATTTATAATATAAGGTTAAGTATAAAGCTAATGTTGATACTCATGTCGTCTTAGGTCATTAATTAGATACCTACTTAACTCGTTATAGTCATAAGTCATAACACAACAATAAAATATTTGTACCAATCTGTTGGATGATAGATTATTTAGTTCTACTAAAAAGTAGAACAATTTTGATTATATAATATATCATAATAAATATATTTTGTAATATTGTAGTAAATTTATAATTGCAATCCTTACATTAGCATAATAGTTTTTGAAAAAAGTATATCATATATTTTACTTAATAACAACTGTTTTGAAATGTTGGGGATTGAATAAGGTATATATATGTTATATACATCACAGTATCGTA
The DNA here is from genome assembly GCA_025469195.1 of Chaitophorus viminalis. Taxonomy (NCBI): domain Eukaryota; kingdom Metazoa; phylum Arthropoda; class Insecta; order Hemiptera; family Aphididae; genus Chaitophorus; species Chaitophorus viminalis. The sequence goes on along the minus strand of JAIPRK010000810.1, from coordinate 86,817 downwards.
CATATTATTATATATAGGTGTGAAGATCACTGTAGTATACTAGTGTTGTATTATAATATCCTAAAATATTCTAGATTCTTAAAATAAATATGTAATTATTACTTAAATGATTTGTTGGATTTGGATGATTATATGTTATATTCTTATCATACACTTCACAAATTGTCTAATATAAACAACGATTTAATATCAAATACTTTATGATTATTATTTATTAATTATGTATTTTGCATTTATAATGCATTCATGTTTAAATTACATATTATTTATAGGACAGTGAACATATTTTTGTGAATAATTCGTGCATAATAGAAGTCAACAATTAAATTATACAAACAAAAGTCATTATTCTCAATGATTTGCCAGTGTACTATTTTTTTTTTTTATCAAGTTTTAATTATCTCTGTGCAAGTCATAACTATAATAATTATTGCTGTTAGGTGTTTATTATGACTTCTCCAAAACAACATTATCGAACTCAATTGGAAATGTTGCCAAAATACGCGATTCATATGAGACGTTCAGACGTGTAAATTATTTTTAGCACATGCTTATATTTTAATTCTACTGCGGAGTGCGGGGAAATGTATTAAAAAATATTAATAATGTAAAATATATAATATCGCATTCGTAATTAGTTATCCCATGCGTATTTTTCATAACTGAATGTAAAGTGTTGGAATTTCCCACGAACTGTGTACACATTTTGAAAATAATAGTTGCCTAATGCAAACAATAGAGCGAATACGGTAGTAGAGTGGTGTCGTGCGATATTAACCATCAGCTCATTGCACTACTTTATTTTCGATTTTACCTACACGTTCAATATTATACTTCGCATCACCGGAATCTCGCTCAACACAATACTTTGTTTTGCTTTGCTTACTTAGCTTTGCTTTGAAAGCCTTCACTTCCGAGATACACAAAGCAAACCGTGCATGGAATACAGTCATGTCAGTTGGCTTGTATACATCGAACAAAGGTAAACAAATATCACCGCAGCCGCTACACGCATGTTTGTCTAAATAAACGTAATATATAAAAGATAATTCGTTTGCAATGGGTTGCCGCAACTGCGATCAAAGTAGACGATCCATAGGTGTTATCATTGATTATATTCTAAGCAACATTAAGTACATTTGGCGACAATTAAATACTTGGTGGTTACTTTTTCAAAACAATCGTGCCTGTCCTCAATATTTTACTCTCAACTATGAACACTAGAGATTTCTCTAGTGATTATCATGATTTTCATTCCGATTATTATGACCATATCATATTCATACAATAATGCGTTGTGCGACGTTTATATACGCGAAATATTGTTGATATCCGCAATGCGTATAGCCGTATAGGAACAAACGTATTTCGATCGAGTCCCATAATATAATATTTACTAATTTATCAGGTCGGAGCGTCTGCGGGTATATTATTAACCGTTAAACATCCAGTGCTAATCCTCGTAAGTAATCCCTGTGCCACCATCGTCCCAACGATCCACCCATCCTAAGTCACCGCGGGGTTTCCCGTTTCGTAAATCCTGACACTAAGTAAGACTTAATAACTGACCTCTGTCACAGGAATACGCATCCTTCCGTGCATGGTTGAAACCTGAACCAAAACGGTTTCATTTTAATTTTTTACGCATTTTAGTTGTTCGGCCACGGGATTTCGTCGTATTAATAATAAATATATGTATAAATAGTATTATTATTTTTGAATCCACGGAAATAGTCAGCACGGATAAATTTATGAGTGAGTGGGTGTTGTTGATTATTTTCCTACGTGATGACATTTTCAGTGTAGAACTATAAGTATAGCATTAAAATGTTTTTTTTTCTAAATATTTCAGCTATTTCGTGAAATTCTGTACCAAATATAATTTAAACATTTATTTATTAATTCGTTTCAATTCTGGTATTAATGTATATTATTATCGATAAAATGTATTGTCCTCATCAGTAGTGAAATAAGGTTTTACATTTGTGTAAATATTACTTCTATTATTGAAATCAGTTTGAAAGTCTGATCGAGCATATACGCTTAACTCACCGTTTAATTGTATTGCCTTACTTGTGTTAAAATACGTACATGTATTGTCAATATATAATATTGTGTCTCGTTTTTAGTGTTATTATTACTATTAACTGTACTAGTATTTAAAGTCAAAACTCTTGGATTTGCGGTCCGTCTTATATACAACGTTGGTTCAATAGGTACCTATTTTATTTTTGCTATAAAATCAATATATTGACTATAGTAGTTGACTTTTTGATAAACGATATGAACGATTTATGATAAACGAATTCGTGCGTAAAGTGTGTGAAGGAGTACACCTTATACGCTTCCATACTGTCTGAATATAATATGCTCTTATAATATGAGAATGCATGTACATTTTTTAATGTGTTTTATAATACTCAAAATTAATAACATAATTCACACAGTATATCCTTAATTCTAGTGCAATTTAACTGAATAAAGGTTGCACTATTTTTTTTTTTTACTGTTAATAGTCGTCGAGAGTAATGAGTTGTGTTGTGTTAGTGAGTTCCGTTAAAATGTTTGATAGAGATTAAATGGGGTGCTGATAACTTTGAATTTAATAAATGGTTTTCGCACAATTTTTTTTAAAATTTTATAGGTACTTCCAACATTACCATTTATCATAATGAATAATATAAATAAATGATTTATTTAATTATTCGTAAAAACAATCAAATTATATTAATTTTATAGTGTTTTTTTTTTGTCTATTTTTTAAGTAGGTCATTGGAAATAGTGGTCATTAACCTTCCAGATGAGGTTTTTGGCTTGTAGGTTTTATTTTTTAAGTTTTGTAGAACTCTATGAGGTTAAATATGTGAATATCTTGCAAATAATACTGCGAGAGTCGTATAGTCATCCATCTTACTGCTATTAGTGCCAAGCGGTACCGTAGTCACTCTCATCGTGTTTAAGGTTTAATTGTTACGGCTTCACAGTTAAAATTGTAAATTTTCTACTAAAATCAAAAATATATTACATTTCATTGTAAATCAATGTATTATATATATAATACTGTTGGACTTGATCTCAGCCATCCCGAAAATTAAATATAATATACAATTTTCGATTAAGTTAACATAAATCGTGGATATCAATCAAACATAAGTTTGACAGCCAATTATTGACGTCGTACATTATGAATAAATAATAGTATGTATCTAAAAATAAACAATAACAGAAAAATCATGTCACGTGTATAATAAATCGTCACGATTATTTTTACCTTTAGACGTACCTAAGAATAATATTATTCTGCTTAAAATATTTTGTATTTTTACGCGTCGACTATCGTGTTAATTGTATTAGGTACTTTCACATATCATTTTTATTTTGTAAAAATATAAATTAAGTAAACTGTTGTGATCGTTTTCGGTAAGTAATAATTATAAATCTATTAATTATTCAAAACTCATAATAATTCAAAATACATCACGTTCATAAGTAACGTTTTATAACATGTTAATTTATAAACGTAGAATATGTTTTCGAGTGTAGACTTTCCTGCTATTGCTAAAATATATCACAAACAAGAATTGGTTGCCATGCAACGATGCCGTTATTTCTGCGTATTTTCAAAATTAAATATGATAGAAGTAACGAAAACATAGCAGATAGTAGCCGAGCATCGATTCCGATTTCGACTGGAAAACATCTGCGAAAACATTTTCTATGTAAATGACTACTGCTGTAATATTTAATATTCATGTCTATACTACGAATTAAGATATATCTTGCATAGGATTTTGTATCTTAATTCGTGTTAAATACACTATTAAGAATCATAAAGTATAAAAAGATCATATTTGTTAAAGTTGAGTGGCTTTCTTTTGGTTGTTTTTAAAAATGATCAATTATATAATAGCAATAATAATAATAATAATAATAATAATAATAATAATAATAATAATAATAATAATAATAATAATAATAATAATGATAATAGTATAATTAGCTTGCTAAAAACCGTGTTTGTATGTATTATTCAAATATAAGTACATATAGATTTCAATGTGAATTATTATGATTCATTTTGATATCATAGATATTTTGAAAATGTAAAAATATATTTTGATTTTAATTTATTTTTCCACTGGACTACACTTGGGAAGGAACTTTGTTTTAAACTTTCAACTCGAGTTTTGTTATCAAAACGCTTTCATTTAAATGTTTTAATTAATTTGAAAGTGTTATGTTAATTTAATTAAAATGTATTTATACTATATTCGATTAAGTTATTCAATTTAAAATCAGTTACAAGTATATTTATATTTAAAATGTATGCAATACCTACTAATATTATCTTTAATTATATAAAAAATTGAATGCCTATCGTACTTTGATCTGTAATCAAACAGTTATATAACTACGTAAATAATTATCTGTTGATAACACTTATACTTAACACTTGTAGGTATATTACAACGGAACTTTAAATATCAGATGGTTGCAAGATTGGTATTGTTTTTCGCATTATATAACATTTATTATAAACCTATAATAGTAAACAATAATCAGTCTATCGAAATTGATTAGTATTTGAATCGATAAAATTCATCTACATCCATACGACGTATAAGTAGGTAGTTTGAATTTTGTTGTGTGCATTGTAATTCAGCTGTTTTAATGAATACATGCTGTGTAATACATTGTCTATTATAAATTTTGAATAAAACGGAAAGTTTCCTCACGATTTTGTTTTAGATACAGTGCTTTATGTTTAATTATTATTGAACTGACTTCGATGAATCAATTCGATTCAATCGAAGGAATTGATTACAATTTTTTATTTATTTTTTTTTGATGTAATGTTGTACATTTAGATTTTTGATTTTAAGTGATTTTCGATTTTGAAATTATTATTTGCTTGTTGTTTTAATTCGAAAAAACGTATCACATTGTATTTATATATTAATATATTAATATAAAACACCTTATTATCTCTCCACTGTAGATATATCCATTCATCTGTTTATTATTAGTAACCGCAGTACATATAATAGTGACTATATTATTATGTAAATACTACTAAAATATTAAAGTTATTTAATTCATATGCAAGCTAGAAAAAAATCCAAAATATGAGTATTTTTAATATAGGTTCATACGAGCCAAAATTAAGAAAAATTAAATTGAAAATAATTAAGTAAAAAAATATAATGAGTCCGTTGTGTACAAATACATATTAAGATATTTTAAATTATATGTGGAACAATATTGTTCATTATTTGAGATACGTTTAGAAACCAGAAATTTGGCATGTTCGCAAAGTGGGCTTTTCTAACCTTTTAGATTCTGAACGGAGTGATGGAATCTATTGGTTTTACAATGATGTGTGTTTTTTTTTTTTGTGTCTGAGGACACGATTTTTGGTAGTAAAAATGCTTCGATTTTCTTAAACAGCAACTTTTTTGAAAGGAAAGTGAATGTAGATGGTACTTGAGTAAAAAAATCCAACTTTTTCAATACTTTTTTAAAAAATCGAAAAAACGATAAAAAAATTACGAAAAAATGGGAAATTTTACGCAAAATCACGTTTTTACAAAATACATTTTTTTAAAATGCTCTAAATCAAAAACGAAAATCCGCAACAACTTGAAATTTTCACCAAATCTTTATATTGGCGTTCTCTATATATGGTTAAGTTTTCAAAGTATTTTGACATATTTTGACTTATTTATAGACAATTTAAATTTTCGATTTTTATAAACTTTTTTTTTTAAACATCTATCAAATTTAATTGGCTGACCGAAAACTCTTGAAAATTTAATACAAGGTTTATAATAAGTTCAAATTATCGTCACTAAAAAATTTCGGAGATCGTTTCACTCAAATTTTTTTTATAAGCTAAAATTTATATAAAATGTGTCAAAATCACGATAGTTTGCAAGTTATAAGTTATTTTGTAGATAAAAATTCATGAAATTTTTTCTGTTTATACTTAAGATTCAAAATTTTAACACTGGTTTTTTCATAAGCTACTCTTCAAAAATATATAAAAAAAATTCTACCAGATTCAAGAGAAAAAATTTTATGACTGTTTTAAATTTAAATTTTTACGACATTGCATTATAATTCAATTTAAATATAAAATACTATATTATTATATATACATTTTAGACAAACATATTAACTCCGTTCAGAATCGTTATTCGTATACAATGATATCTATCATTGCATTCAAATTTAACAAATCCATTGTAATAATGACCTATCCTATAAACGAGGTACACTCCATCCCCAACTGTACAGGAAAGCGAGGCCCACCCGTTCTTTTTTTGTTATAATTATTTATTGTTCATTATTTACAATTTATAAATTATTTGTTGTTTTTGTGCGTACATCAAGTTGGTGTTTGACCGTGATATGCAGTAATATTTGATGAACCAAACCGGTTTGTGTTGACGACTCAGTTCGATTATACTTCTACCTATAATAGAATTCATTAGTCAGTAGATATCACAAGCGAGAGTTAACTGTAGTTGGTATTCTGCGGCCGGTGGTCTTGTAGTGCTGGCAGCCAAGCTATGATTGACGTTTTCGGTTCGCTGAGAATGACTTGGATCACTTTCGCGTACTGTCTGTGTTTCATCGTAATAAATAACAGTAAGTCAATTATAATGTATTTTTTATAATCATTGAAAAATGTTCACAACTAAATGTCTAAATTAGCTGAATCATTGGATGTTAGTACATCTTTGTAAAAGTTTTATGTATTTTATTTTTATAACGTCGATGACTTGAATTTAATTGTACATAAGTTAGTTTCGTCCAGTACGATTATGATTAGTTTATCGGCTTCTGTGTTTGATCGGAGAAATATACGTTGAAATACACGAATGTAAAGGCTGTCAAGATCATTGAGTCATATCATTCGGATACTAATATGTGTTCGACTGTAAACGTAGTTGTCCCACAAGTAGATAATACATAATATTATTGTTTTATGAATATTATTTAGGAGGGGTTTTTTTTTTTTTTGTTTCATTTCATGTAGTTGAAAAGGAATCCCTAGGGTATTTTTTTTGTTGCGTGTACTAAAATTATTTTAACCAGTTTTTAGTATTTTTACCTACAGTTATTGTAATATAATTATTAAATGAAACCAGAGACTGAAGAAACTTTGTGACGGTTACAAACTCGAAGTCACTCACTGCGAACTTTTTATACATGTGATAAGTAACTTAAGTTTTGTTATTATTGTATAAGTAGTTTTCAAAATTATAACATATCGAGCGCATTTTTAAACGTCTTTATGTATGTTCGTATGCTCATTTATTTTGACTTTTGAATAATATTGCGGAAATATATAATATGATTTTCTTAACTCATAGGTGGTGCTGTGGTATTAAAGTGTAACTGGCATTATAAATAATGTGTATTATAACTGGTATTATAATGTGGTTGTGTAATAGATTTTTTTTTGTATAGGTATTAAAAAATGTTATTTTATTATTTAAATTAAAATTTAATACAATATGTTGACAACATGAAGTAATCTTCAAATTCTTTAATTTCAATATCTTTGAGTTCTCGGTTTTAATATTCTCATTAATTTCATAATTTCCTTTAAATTGTCAACGAATTGTTTTTTAATCTGTTTGCTAGCTTGTGCATAATAATTATCTACTGGTTGATTGTTTAAAAATATTCATAAAATATGTTTCTTAATTTTATCATAATTGATCAAAAATAGTGTGGTTATTAATCTGTAAAAATTGCAAATACAACAATATTTTATCTCTACATACGCATGAACGTGGATTTGGTTTTTAAAGTATGTAACCTTGATAGTGTTTTAAATGCTTTTCAAATATCAAACCACATATGCTTATAAACTAATGTTGTGATATAATTTTCAGTTAAAGTTAAAAAAAAAAAAAAATGAAAATACCATATATTGTTTTTTATCTACTAACATCCGTTAAATGGTCACAAAATAAATATATATGCTCACTGTATAGTTAATGTCAAACTTAAAATAAATATTTACTACAAGTCGATATACAGTTCTATGGTAGTGCCAAAACAAACATATTAAGTTTTTTTTTTTTTTAAAGATTTGTGTGTAATGCAATCAACTTGATCGTTACAAAGGTAAAAGTACTATAAATCGTGTTATCCACTACTTTATACTTAGTTGTTTTTATTTAACTCTTAACGTGGGTCGACTACAAGGTATCATCCTATATTCTTTAGAGTATCTTCTAAGTTTTCGGAAGTTCGTATGAAAAGAGGAAAAAATAATGAAATTATCATGTCCTTTGAATACCATTCGTCTGCGCAAAAAAAAAAAAAAATGGAAAAAACATGACCGTAAATAACATATATAATACCCAAGGGAAATTACATGATGGTTTAAAACTTTACCCAAAAATTAATACCCACTGTTTTATTTTTGATTTTTCTCGTTTTATTTAAAATATTTTTTTTATTGAAATTCGATCAAAAATTAACATACAACTTATTGAATAGTACATAATATTATGATGCGAATTATCTTTCGATGTTCTCCACTCGTTGAGTGTTCTATAATAACACGCACATGTCTAAAGTATAATTGTATTTAAACAAAACGGTTGTATAGTGGTAATCAACTCAAAATAGTGAATATTTGTGATGTGTTCAAATTATTGAATAGAGAAAGGAATGGTATTAAACTTGATTTAAGGAGTATGTAATTATTATTTATTAAATTACAGAAACTAAAATTGGAGTTACGCCCTAAACTATAAACCAATTTTTGATCATTTATATTATATCCAATACGTCAAAATGTTTTCAGAATTAATATGAATGTCATTTTCAGTTTTGTTATAATTGTAATTCATTTTGAAACAGCTGCTAATTATTTTTAAAATACATTTTTCAATGAATACCTGATAAATCAAATTGTACAATAAAAATAAATTTAAATGATTAGGAATAATAAAGATATATACTTTTATAACTTACTATGCATTTGTGTTTTATGCATTATATAAAGGCAAATGAGCTATTCATCGTAGTAAAGGAATAAATATGTAAAATATTGATCATAGTTTTACCAAGTACTGTAATACTATTGTAGATACGAAATATTTCTTTGAAACATTGTCGATTATAGTTGTGACATTTTAAATACATTCTAATTTCTTGATAAAAATACTGTTATCTAAATTATACGAGTGATAATAATATATTCGATGTTACTAATTGACCCTTAGTTTAATAATTATCAAGAATATTTTAATGGGTTTTATACGAAAATTTTAAAATATGTTTAATGTTACTGATGCTATTTCTATTTCTAATCTAATTATCTTATTGATCGCTTAGATAATAAAAACACTAAAAACTCCTTTTTAATATTTTATAATGAAGTACGAAAAAATGTCATGTCATCATATTAATTCCACATCTTGGTATTCTATTGTTTTAAACATGTTAAAAGCTTTAGGTACTATTGTTTTGTCTTGGTACATATTTTCTTTGTACTGGGTCTCACCCGTTTTGTAAATATATATATTATAAAGCTATGTAAAATAAAACTGCAGAATATTGTAATGTCATAGATTATGACTCAAAAAGGTCAATAAAGCAAGATAACGCTGTATTATATTTACTATAGATTTAAAAATAGCAAAATTGAAATGGTTTCAATTATATGTAAAATATCATCTATAATTATGGCTATAAATCTATACAATTTAAATTAAATCAGCGGTATATTTAATAATAAAAAAAAAATATATATATAATTATGATCAATGGTAATTGTGTTAGGATAAAAAATAGTATTACAAATTACGACGTTTTATAAAACTTTGAGCATGATCTATCTATAAGTAATACAACGCAACAGGTTCATTGTTAGTTATTATTGTTTATAATAATATGATCAGTAATATAAATATACAATTGCTATAAGATTGCGAAAAAATTCTATACACAGTTAATGAATAATTATGCGTAATGCATATTATATAGGTTTGTATGAAAATAATGGTGAAGGTATAAACTCTGTTGGACCTTATTATCATCGATACGATTTCAATCAATGTACTTTTAGGTAATCATTTAATCACTGATTTGATAAATATTGTGGTCTACTACATGGTGCAATGTTTTTCACGTCAGATTGATGACATGCGGTTAACAATAACAATCATAATAATAATAATAATATAATGTCGACGTTGAAGTGATGTACAAATATGATATGTGTATGTGTGTGTGTGTGTGTGTGTACCAAAGAACATCTAATTTGTCCGGGTAGTAAACAACGTGGGAAAAGTGGATCGAGGGACTCATTCATCATAGGGAAACCTGTATGTTACACCTCCGCCCCCCTTCCAATCATACAGATCTCGGATAAACGTATAGGCAATGCACCTACCAAGTTCATAAAATCTTGACCACTCTTGCAGTACCTTATATACTTTTCATCCGGCCCATTAGTCTTAAAGTTAATACTCATCGCCGCTAATACACACACACACACACACACACACACACACACACACACACACACACACACACACTAATATATAAATTAATGATGTACATATAAATATATACATATTATGCATCAAGATTAAATTTCAAAGTCAGTTGTTTATTAAAATAGGTTTTTGAGATAATTACCACTTTCTTATCAATCGTTATTTCTATATTAGCTGGATCTTGAACCACAACATATTATGTAACATTTTGGATTATCATCGATCAATAAATTGTAGTTGCAGTAAAATTATTAGTATTATTTTAGTGTACTTGTATACAATATGTAATATACAATATATATACCTTCAGTATGGACGAGTATTATTATGTTGAAAAATATACATTGAACGAGTTAAATTTTATGTAGAACCCAAATGACAAAAATAGTCATATATGAAATGGCACACTGCAATGTTCGACCTTAGTTCCTCCTGTGACGATGCCCTTCTGGCTGCTACTCTACATTGCCGCGGCAGCTCAATAGATAATAAATACGAGTTTCGTGTTCGTAATACTACAATGTATCCGAATGGAATGTACAAACAACTATAATTATTATACGACGCGCAGTGATTGATTATCACGCGTTATTATAATCGTTAGAAGATGAGCGTACCGAATCCGGCTTTCCCGTCTCGAAAATACTTGAGTGTTTACAATATTTATACCGCGTGTTAGGTTATTTTTCAATCGTTGTTCTCAAACAATATATTGCGCGTTTGAGTTGTTCGAAGTATCGATGTACATAATATTATCTATATTTATGCACGCGTCGTACGTGAAATGAGATCGTTTGTCGACACGCAAACGGGAGGAAAGAAATGGCATTCCGAACGAGCATTTTGCCGTGTACAATTATCGGCGTTGCATATTTCGTAGTTCGTTCGTACGGCTGTGCGCGTGACGACGTGAGGGTGGCGTGTATGTATATGCGCGTATGTATATACGTTCAGGGCGTAAATATTGTTTTTTTTTCGACGGCGCGGTGGCTCATTTGGAGAAATTTTCTAAATTGAAACGAACGACTTACTCGAGAACAAAGTAATTTCAACAGATTAAGTGAAAGAAAACGACGACGACGATAGTGCAATGCAATGGGTGGCGGGCGCGATGTACGGCGGAGGCGGAAAAAAAAAAACGCGGTCTAAATGTCACGCAATAAATCGTACCGAGTTTTTTCTCGGCACACTCGCGCAACGCCGTGTCTTAAAAAAAAAAATACACACAAAGAAAGTGAAAAGTTTAGATGATAATAAACTGCCGGCGGTGCAAACTTTAACCGCGAAAATCTCGACGCCCGGCCGGCCGTCCTCTTCCCGAATAACACGTTTCCCGAACACCGCTGCAGTAGTACAAGCACACCTAACATACTATAATTTAATATTAGTGTGAAATTAATTTTATCCATATACATATACAAACGACGGTCGTCGACAACAAACACAGAACAGTTTTTTTTTCCTTTTTTTTTTTTTAATTGCGATTTTATTCTTTTCCAGGTCATAACTCGTATGCAGCGGCAGGCCCAAAAGTTTACACGGAACAAGGTAAATTAATTATTATACACACGCGACATAACCCCGAGAGTCATATTGTTATTCGTTTTTAATTAAACCATTTATTGTTTTGCCATCAATTAGTCTTGATGTCTGTTAAATTCCATTTTCCCCCGCTCGACTTTCGTCGAAAACGGACACTCGTATAAATTTAATAGTCATACCTTCCACGAGTCATCATAGCGACAACTTAATAAAACTTTTGAGTTCTTTTATTATTATTATAAATTAAATAGTTTTGTTTTTCCTTTCTTTCGTGGTACAAACTTTTATCGGAATGTAATATTCGTCTGAATGCATACGCATTAATTAGTGTTCCAAAATGATCATGAATATCCATCTTGTTAGTTATTAATAATCTTATGAAAAATTAACTTCATCTTTAATCTCTTCTCTTTGTTTTTCTAACTCGGGAACTTTTAAGTTATAACACATAATTTAGTACTTACCACCATGGCACCGTAGTTTTATACGTTGTAACAAAACACTAATAGATCGCAATTATACAGCGAAAACTTTGGTAGGGGTTTGGTTTGTGTTTCACCTGTTTTAATTATTGATTTAAATAGAACTAAGATTCAATTGAACTATTATAAACTTGGAGATTTAAAATTCACAATGACTATTGAATAATATATACATTATATTATACTTTACACATATTGAATGATTATTATTATTACAAATCGTAATAATTTTTTTCTGGATTCCTTTTTAAAATGACTTCTTCTAGAATAATACTTCAAATATGTTTTCGCTTATACTACCACTCGAAGTTATATACTGTTTTAGACTTTAGTAAAATTAAGAATTATTGTTTATGATTAAATTTAGTCTTATAAATTTATAAGTTTTTTTTTTCATACATAAAATAACTATGTACAATATAATATAATAGTATGTATCCATTTTATATGTGTGTATGTAGTATGTACTATGTAATTAGCAGTTTCAATGCGAAAAGTGTTTTCATAACACAAATTACTTTTATCAATTGTAATATTTTACTCTTACATTACATAAAAACTGTTTAAATTTTCATTTTCTTTAATTTTGAATAAAATACAATTATTTTTGTAGCTTAGTAAGATGTAAGAAATAATAACTTATTTTTATCAAAGAAATATAATATTCCAATATTTCACATCAAAGAAAACGAATAATTTAACCGTTTCTTATCATTTTAAATGTTTAATAGGTATATAATTTTTAAAAGAATTAGCACTCTTTTTCGCTTAAATAGTTGCAGATGCCACTTACAATTTATTTAATCATAATAATTCCATTAATTGACAAAAATAATAAGTAAGTATACTAGACAATACAATTATTTATTCTAAAATCAACATGGGAAAGAAATTAAAAAAATTGGAATATAAATATTATTTTCGGTTTTATTTGGTGGTTTAAAATTTAATAAATAAAATTTAAAAATAAATAAAAACAATAAATATACAAGTAGAAGATGTACTTTTGAAAAAAAAATTATATAAAGACAACAAAGTGAATACTTATGTAATTGTATTTATATTAACCTGGTTTTATATACACTTTACATAATATTATAAAATATAAGAGTGGTTTGCTTATTTGGAATTCATTGCCGGTTCCTCTTTATTTTTCCCTGGAAAAGATATCCACATTTGCGTTCGTTCAATATTATTTTATTGCTATATATATAAATATATCTTTCTTTATAGTTACCCTACCCTATCCCAACTTAAACTTTCTCAGTTGTTACTATCAGTTCTCTCTAGAGTATATTATTTTGTATACATCTCGCCTATTGCAATTCCTTTTTTTACATTCATTTCAAAATAGGTTCTCCACACAGGCACACATCATATTGCTCTTGACTTTCTACGTAGCCAAATCATCCGAAAAAATGCACTCGCGTTTGCCATTGTACATCCGGCACTCGTTAAAGTTGGACTTAACCCTTGTGTGAATTGTTATTTCATACATTTTATTTATATATATATATATATATACACATATTTAGACTATATTATGTATATATAAAGATAGAAATAAAATAATAACATTGTGGATTTTTTTTCATGTAGACAGTTTGTTCTGGATCGAAAATGGTAAGGAGACGGTGACCGAGAAAGTCAAGTACTTGAATAAAAAAGGCGTCGCTAAAAACATAATCATGTTCTTGGGTGACGGCATGTCGGTGACTACGTTGACGGCATCGCGTATATACAAAGGTCAAATGGAAAAACGTTCCGGCGAGAACGAGTACTTGAGTTTCGAGAAATTCCCGTTTGTCGGCATGTCAAAGGTAAGATAAAATAAACTAGTTATTTATAAATGTTATATTTGAAATGTTGAAGATACATGTATTATGATGATATCACCACTCGTGATCATAACAGTTAAGTTTTTTATTACCTATTTATTTTAATAACCAATTTTTTTTTTTTTATAACGCCTGGTCGATTTGGTTTGCGATTAGGTACTTGATTTTAGATAGATCTCAGTTTTAGATTTGAAGTAAAGCGATTCGTTTCTTGGTATTGTTTTATATTTACTGTGACTAATACTGACTTATTAAGTTGGATTTAAATCATGAAATTATATTCATGCATAATATAATATGTATGATATTTAAATAAATAGCAGGATTTTATACAAAAAATCAGCCATCTAAAAGTTAACTCATCAACAATTATCGATTTTTTATAAAAAAATAAATTTTTTTAGATATTCTTCTTCTAGAAAATTAATAAATTACACTAATTAATTTTGTCTCCATATAAATTATATTTGTAAATCGGATTACTAGTTAATAATTATTATATAGTGGTTCTATAGTTTAACTAAATCTGTTCTGCTTATAATAATGATGGTAACTATATTTGTAATATTTAAAAGCAACTAGTCTATGGTTCATATAAATGGCTTAGATATAAAATAATCGAATTTTTAGTCTTTTTATAAATATCGTTACTATGTTAAGTATTATGTCTAACATCAAAACGTTTATTATTAAAATAGACTATGAACATTTAAATTTAATAAATAATACATATAGCATCCGATTAAACATTTGTTTTCTAGATTATTTGTGTTTATTTTAAAAATTGTGAGTATTCTTAACAGTTTATTGAATTAAAAATAAATACATTTTTATTATGTTATATTTCATAAAATGTCATCAATGGAGGTTAAGAAAAAATTATACGATATGATTTTTAAATATTAAACATGTTACTGAAAACTAGTGAATTTTGTTTCATATCGTAGATTTTAGCTTTATATCTCAATATAAATATTTTATTTAATGTACAGTTGTGTGTGTGTGTGTGTGTAAATGATGACTTTTCATTGATATTGTATATAGTATTATATTTTAGTATAATAATTTCTTTTTGGATGTAACTTTATAAGATTATCAGTACCAATACATTAAAATTTTTTTTATCAAAATATAGCCTTTTTTTTATTTCAAAAGCTGTATATGTACGAAATAAAAATATATTTTTTCATCCAAATCTATACAAAATTTTTATATATATATATATATTTTATAATATAATACACATTTTTATAATATATTTATTTTATATTTTATTTTTATTAAAATCAAAAATGTATTTAAAATAAATATTTTTTCTTACAATAGTTGTACAAATAATTTGTAAGTAAATTTTATTTTAAAAACGATAGTAGAAAATGTTCTTACATACCAATTTAATACGGTGTTATTAATTTAATAACATTTAGGTACCGGCAACACAAATGTGTTTAAAAAATTAAATAATTAATTTACAATTGTAAAATTTAAACTGAGTTTTTTTGGAAGACTTCTTGATTACAGCAGTTAAACTTTAACCGATACACATTAAACCAAACTTGTTCTACACATTGTAGAATACAATAAATTGAGAATATTTTATTTTAAATAAGTTCTATTTAATAATATGTTGATTATAATTCATACTCGTATATATTTTGTATTGTTTTCAACTTTTGCCGTTAAAATGATATTTTATTGTTATAAATAATAATGTCAAAATATTTCAAACGACTATTTTACTTAATATTTTAAGTACGTGTTTTCAGAAGGAATACAGTTTTTGACTTCAACACACTTGAGTAGAAAAAATTGTATTATCATTTTTTAATAATATAATTAAAATAATTTAATTAAGAAAAGAAATATATTTTCCAAGAGTACTCGAATATCCATTCGATATTATTCGACTGGGAGAGAAAATTTTAATGATGTCATTTTTTTTTTTTTTCTGAACATGCTTTTTGTTAAAATGAGTATTATCACTATCTGATAATATAGTGGATTATTTGAATGGTCAAACAATTAAAAAATATTTTAAGTAATCGTTTGCTAATATATTATTTAAATGTTATGATCAATTCGTTATCTGACAATGTTGTCAGTGTTCATGACAAGGGTAATGGTGTTGATTGGAGACCTAAGAAAAGTATGGTCAAAGTCCAAAGGTAATATAATGCATAGTTAAATGTGCGGTGACTGGGATGACAGCTGTCAAAAGCAGTGTGACATGGTAGGGGGATCATAAATGAATAATAAACAATATGGCTAACGATTAAAATTCCAGTAAAGGGTAATTTTGTATCCATAAAAAAACACGAATAGGTGTGCGTATAGTATTTAATGTACAATCATTTTCCAGAATAACTTTTGATAAATATAATGAAACGTGGATTATTATGCCTCATTACTTTTTAATTAAAAAAAAAAAAACTATACAACATATTATATGTCAAGCATTTAAGCAGAAATTCACATATAGGTATTATTTTGAATAATACAACTTGTAAATTGAATTACGTTTTGAACAAAATATCTATCGCTCGGTAACCAATACAATTTAATGTCAAGTTCAATAATGATACGTAAAAATAATTATTACGTTCTGCATTTTCGATCAATTGCGAAAACAATTTCATAAATTATCCATAATTTCTTATCAGTGGAGAAAAAAAATTACGAATTTAATCATAGTCTTGCAAAGACAATGTAAACTTTAACGTACGTAAGTCCATTATTATTTCAAACGATTCAATGTAGTTATTAGTTATTTTTGTTTGACACGTATAATTTTCAATGCATTTAACGTAGGTACATTATATGAACACAACAAAATCCTGAGTCCATATTTTTTGAACTTAGTATTTAACTGTAAAAAGATGCTTGGCCTAAAGACATATTATAAGTTCTATCAAATCCACCTGCCGGGTGGCACTTCAAAGCGTCTACTTGCCCGTAATATTTATGTTATTATAATTTTTATGTGCTATTAAAATTAATTATTGTACATTGTCTTGTTTACATTTTAATTATATTTAAAAAAAAGTTGTAAGCCACGTATTGGAAAATGTATTTCAAAAATATTGTTAATAATAATAATTAAATTGATTAATGACTACAAGTTATTAAATACATTTTAAACTTGGGTTACTTATTTCCGGAACGTCATATAATTATCTGAGAAAATCGATGTGTCGTATTTCAATTGCTTACGATAACTTGAACAGTGAACACGGAATGGCGCATTAGTTTGTTATTTTCATTTTTCAAACTCTCGCGGAAAAAACCACGTTTAGTATTGTAAAATTTCATATTAATATTATCGATAATGTTCCGTGAACTGAACTTATACATGTGTGAAATAATGTACTCTTATCCATGTTGGATTCTATAATGTTAAGGAGCGAATAAATGTCGGAGAACACTTTAATAACTAATAATATGCGTTGTTAAAATAAAACGGGTTACGCGTCAAAAAAATACTGTGATTAAATACTAATAAATACTAATAAAAATACTAAAATACTAATATTGAAAAGTTTAAACCAACAGTTAACAATAAACCATTTGTACAAGTATGTAATTATTGTTAAATTTTTTTATAAATTTTTCCTAAAAAATGTCCAAGCTAACATTAATAATAACACGTGTATCATTTTAACACGATTTCCAATAATTTCGTTTGTAATTAAAAAATTACAATAAAATCTACAATACCCGTTCGTAGTTCGTATTATTACCATGGAACTGTTAGTCTTTTTTTATTATTAGAGTTTACATAATAAAATAATAATAATAGTAATAGAATATTGTTATTGTTGAAAAAATTCGATGATACTCTTTGTCAATATACAGACGAAAAAAATACCCCAATACCTGCCATATTACATCTCGGGGAATATGGAAAAAACATTTTTTCACGTATTTCAATAAATAATATGCATCATTTTGTTCATTTTATTTGTGATTTTTGAATTACATCGCAAAACTAAACGAAATTTGAACTAAAATAATGTTTACTGTGTAATCGTATTGGTGCGGGATTCGATAACTCCGTAGCCATTTGTCGTGGTCGCGGTACACGGCAAACATACAACAGCAATAATACGATTCAGCTTCGATTATATTCTTGTACCGGATAATTGCTAGCGAAACTACATTTTATGAAACAAAGCGATATTGTCTAACCTCTTCTTTTTTAAGTATAAATAAAATATTGTTATACAATATTACATATTATTATTATGTGTTATGTACCAAACTGGCCGCGAGTCAAAACCGTCAGAGAAATTCCCAGCTGAGACAAAGCGTGAAATGTCTCATGCAGTGTAATGTCAAAAAGTCGTAAGTTCTGTAGAAACATTACTTTTCCCATTTATGATGTATAACGTATGTTTTATACTTTTAATCTATAATATATTATATTTTAAATAAATATACGGGGGTCGAGAACTGATGTATAAATCGATGTAGAAAAAGTAAATGCAATCATTAAAAATAAAATGTTTTTATATGTATCCATTACCTATATATATATATATATATATATAATATATTGTTGCCGATTTCAAAAAAAAAATATTTTAGTTTTATCTATTGCCTTGAACATTATGTATAGTATTGGTTCACTGAGAGAGTAGGGGGGGCTGCAGCCCCGGGCTCCGATATTATTTGGGGCCCCGGTCCCCTGATGAATTTAATTATTAAAATGACACTGTAACATGTTATGATATTATTGCTTTCGTAGTTTTGTTAGACATTTACTATTTATAAAACAAATAAGTCACGAACCGTAATGCAATTTACGATTATTATCTAATCGATAAAACAAGGTATTAAGTTTTAAGGTAAAGTTGGTCAAAAGCATTTTATCATTATGATTAATGTTCGTCTATCTGCTGAAAGGAAAATAACTAACACACTTAATTTTTCAAATCTAATTAAGAAGTTTAGTAAATTAAAATTTAGAGGAAAAAAAAATTGTCTTAAATTCTAAATCATGTACATTTTTTATCTTATATTTTATTTATATTGACCATGTTGAAAAATGCATTACCACTTTGACTTGTACATGATATATATCCGTAAACATTTGTTTAAATAAAAAACTGTATCGTCTGTATCATCTACACTTCATTACTTATATTTATATTTTTGATTTTAACGTTTTATTTATACTAATCAACATTAAATAATAACTTATAGATTATAATACTCGTATATCATTTATTTATAATCTTATAAAATAAATTTAAAAAAAAAAAAAAAAAAAAAAACAGAATTTATAACTTAAGTTAATAATTGATTTTGATCCCCATAAAAAAATTAGACCCGGGCCCAAAAATTCCTAAGTTGGGCTCTGGAGAGCGGTATTTCAATTTTGGAGGAAAACGAGCGGTCACGGCCGCGTTATTACCGCTGCGATCACACGTGTTGCCGTTTGCCCTGTTACAGACGTATTGCGCGGACAGACAAGTGCCGGATTCTGCGTGCACGGCCACCGCGTACCTGACGGGCGTCAAGAGCAATTACGCGATGCTCGGGCTGACGGCCGCGGTGAAGCTCAACGACTGTGCCGGATCGGCGAAGCCCGAGAACCGGGTCAGCTCCATAGCCGACTGGTCGATGGCCAAGGGCAAAGCGGTCGGGCTAGTCACCACGACTCGGGTGACGCACGCTTCGCCGGCCGGATTGTACGCGCACTCGGCGAACCGCGAATGGGAGTGGGACGCCCGCGTGGCCGAGAATTTGAACGCGACGGAGACCGTGCGCTGCGAGGACATCGCCAAACAGTTGATCACCAGCAGTCCCGGCAAGGACTTCAAGGTGAGCGCCGTCAAATAGTGATCGTCAAAGAGCGGATTTTTAGGTTCTTAAAAAGTTTAAAGTATGATGCTAATATGTTCTAAAAAAAAACTATAAAATATTCTCTAAATATTCCTTAAAATTATAAATATGCAAATTATATGGTATTTTTTTTCTCGAAGATAGTTCAATAAAAACAATAAATAACTTATGCACAGTTCATAGGTATATGAATATAATGAAATATATATAAAAAACAAAATAAATTAATAAGAACAATATATTACATGCAGGTCCTTTGCAAACAGTTAAATGTTATTCAACTATAAAAACATTAATCAGTTCATACTTAGTTACCTATACTAATATAATGAGATATAAATAAATAAAAAAAAAACGGGTGGGCCTCGCTTTGCTGTACAGTTGGGGGTGGAGTGCTCCTCGTTCATAGGATAGGTCATTATTACAATGGATTTGAATGCAATGATAGATATCATTATATACGAATAACGATTCTGAATGGAGTTCAGACTCGTTGAACGAGTCTGAATATGTTTGTCTAAAATGGGTATACAATAATGTAGTATTTTATATTTAAATTGAAATATAATGCAATAGTATGCAATTTCGTAAAAATTTAAATTTCAAACAGTCATAAATTTTTTTCCTTTTAGTCAGTTAGAAATTTTTTTAAAGATTTTTAAAAAGTAGCTTATGGATAACCTAGTGTGAAGATTTTGAATCTTAGTTATGAACAAAAAAAATTTATGAATTTTTATCTACAAAATAATTTGCGAATTATCGTGATTTTGACACATTTTATACAAATTTTAGATTTATGGGCTTATAAAAAAAATTTGAGTGAAACGATCTCCGACATTTTTTAGTGACGATAATTTTAACTTATTATAAACCTTGTATTAAATTTTCAAGAGTTTTTGGTCAGCCAATTAAATTTTATAGTTGTTTAAAAATAAAAAAAATTACAAAAATCGAAAATTTAAATTGTCTATAAATATGTCAAAATACTTTGAAAACTTAACCATATATAGAAAACGCCAATATAAAGATTTGGTGAAAATTTCAAGTTGTTGCGGATTTTCGTTTTTGATTTAGAGCATTTTAGAAAAATGTATCTTGTAAAAACGTGATTTTTCGTAATTTTTTTATCGTTTTTTTCGATTTCTTATAAAATTATTGAAAAAGTTGGATTTTTGATTCATCCAAGTACTATCTACATTTACTTGCCTTTCAGAAAAGTTGCTGTTTAAGAAAATCGAAGCATTTTTACTACCAAAAATCGTGTCCTCAGACACAAAAAAAAAAAAAACACACATCATTGTAAAACCAATAGATTCCATCACTCCATTCAGAATCTAAAACAATAATATTAATTGAGAGAAACAGAATGATCAACATTACCATTATTTAATTACAAACAAGTAGATAATTGAATGATTTTTGATTTTTATCATTCTTATATGAAATATGTTTTTTTTCCTAGAAAAAATTGTTGTTGGAAAAAATGACAAATCGATATAAAAAATTCAAAATTTCCGTTTCAACTTTGTTCTATTATTCATATAAGTTTTTAGGTTGTTTTTCAATTAAATATTATTTGAGTTTATTTATTTTAAATATTAAGTTATGGATTTGTTAAGTTATAGGCATTGTGTGTTATGTGAATTTCTAAGACAATTTTGTTTTCAAATAATCGAGAATCCACTGCATTTAAAATGTTCATTTTGACTTATAAGTTAAATTTTATATGATTGCAACCTATAGGTGATACTTGGTGGAGGTCGCCAAATGTTCTTTAGCAATGACTCGTATAAAAACGGAGTGAGAATGGATAATATGGATCTTGTGAAATTATGGAAGGAAGATAAGACAAAACGTTTTGGAAATGGTAAAGCAGCATACGTCGAAAACAGAGACCAATTATTAAACGTTGATCCTTCTAAGACAGATTATTTATTTGGTAAGCAGATAATAATAATAATATGAATAATACAATACAGTTATTATACATTTTTATATCAAAAACAATATAAATACATTATACATTTTTATTTGTATTAAAAATTGCATTTGAACGAACGAGTAATTTAAAAGAAATGGAAATAAAGTAGATAATATGTAATATTGTTATGTCAATTAATTTTCTCAAACCTATCCTAACTGATGCTAAGTCTTGGTTTCTTTTTTAGTTTCCTCACATCTTTTAATGTATTTTTTTTAAATTTTTTTTGTGTGTATATGTTACGGACAGAAAGTGTGCAATTTTACTTCAATTTAAGTCTGTCAAGTGAAAAAAAAAAATCAATTTCTTAAAAATAAAATATAATAATGATTTGTACACGAACTTATGAATCTCCTTGAAGTTTACAAGTTTCAAAAGTATAGTTATGACTCTTTCTTCCGTCCAGAGTCTTCAAATAAGTTAGTGAGGCTACCCAGAAATTAAAGAATACATTAATAAATCATAACACTGACCTACCATCCTACGATGTTTTAATATATGTGTGAGATTTTATTTGAGTTTAATACTACACGCGTTCATCTTCCGACTTTCTCACGATCTATACGTTTTTCTCTGTTTTTATTTATTTGGAATGATACGCATCGTTATTCACGTTTATACTATATTAAGCATGATTGTCACACGTTGCAGGTCTATTGGAGGACAAGCACATGAAGTATCGACTGACGGCAAACTCCAACTTACAACCCACTTTGGCGGAGATGACGAAAAAGGCGATTGAAATTTTGAGTAAAGAGAGAAACGGATTTTTCCTGTTCGTCGAGGGTGGTCTGATCGACAGCGGTCACCACATAACAGCGGCAAGAATAGCGCTGGACGAGACGGTAGAGCTGTCCAAAGCCGTTCAACAGGTGGTGGACATGACCAGCGAGGACGACACGCTGATCGTCGTCA
The DNA here is from genome assembly GCA_025469195.1 of Chaitophorus viminalis. NCBI lineage: Eukaryota > Metazoa > Arthropoda > Insecta > Hemiptera > Aphididae > Chaitophorus > Chaitophorus viminalis. Next base: position 63,686 of record JAIPRK010000810.1, on the reverse strand, counting down.
CTTCCGACCACTCGCACACCATGACGATGGCCGGATACCCGGACAGGGGCAATGACATTTTGGGAATGATCGGGTACCCGGGGGATGACGGTTTACCGATGGCTACCCTTAGCTACGCCAACGGTCCGGGTGTGTCGAAGTCCGAATCCCCTGGCTGCGTCCGCCAGGATTTGTCCAAAGTCGACATGAGTAAATAACGTTAATATTATACTTAAGCCGCGTCATGGATCCGATCTAACGTATGCGCGCGTGATAATACCCAACGACGTCCACAGGCGCACATCCCAAGGGTAGGGGAGATTGGGGGAATGGCAGTCACCTAAGCAAGAATTTCGATTTCTGCCAAACGGTTAGTCAAAAAAACTACCAAATACAATAAAATAAGTATTGACTTGTAAGGTATATCATACTTACGTTTCAGATTTTTAAAACTAATAAAAATATATTTTTTACTTTTTAAAAAAAAGTGGAAATGACTAGGTAGACCCTAGGTAGGGGTAATGATAGTCACTCGAAAACCCATGCAAATTAACAGGGAATATAGTTTTTTTTTTATTCTACTCATAATTTCATAAAAAAAACATGAAAACACTTTTATTAATATGTGATTTTATTAATAACAGCCTTTACATAATAATATGGCATAATATAACATCCTCCAATAGTGTTTTTTCTTTTATATGATCTTGGCATTTTGTGAATGACTATTATCACCCCATGAGCACTAACAGTGAATACCCCATTCTAAAATTTTTTTTAAAAAAAATGTAATTTCATTAATTTAATTTGTAATAAAGATTCATAAATCTCACAAATTACTTGTTATAGTTACAATTAAAAAAAAATATAATAAAATAAACTTACTTTGAAATGCGTTTTCCGTACACGAGTTTTAACAGAAAATTCATGAAAAAACTTTGATAGCAATATTTTTATGGTAAAGCTACGGTGATAACTACCATATATTATTTTTAAGGCTATGATAACAAACTTAATCATTCCACGTAGTCAGCTGATTTTTAGTCATCATAGTTCCATGACAATCAAGGTGACCACGATTACCCCTTGACCATCATTGCCCCATTCTCCCCTACTAAAGTAATGGTGCTTGATGTAGCACCCTTGCTAAATTTTTAAACCTCCGAACCGGAACACATTGTTCGGAGAAATGCCGAATTAAAAATACATGATGTCAAGCTTTTGACGAACAACCCGTGTAGAATTTAGCGGTTCTCAATCTTTGAATGTTGGCCACCTAAGATATTTACCTAGGTTTTCAGGCCACCTTTTTGAAAATGGGAGAGCCCATTTAATTTTTCAATTATCGTAACTAAAATACAATATTCGTGTATTCATTAATTTTCATATTAATGTAATTTATATATTAATAATAACATTATATTAATTGCATTTTATTTAAAAATGATTAATTGTATGTACTAATTGTTCATCAAAAAAGTTTTTTCATTAATTATTTTTAAAACTATTTTACATTGATAGTCCAAAATTAAAATATTATCTAAACGTTCTAATTTTGTAGCAACCCGTTCAAATGTATTTGCGATCCGAAATTGGATCGCAACTCCTATGGTTGAGAGCCGCTGGTGTAGATGACAATTATTGTTATCAAATTGTTATCATGCATTTGTCAAAGTCGGTAACCGTCGATAACCGTATCGCTGCAAAAGTCACATACAGATATTGGTTTAACGTCATTGGGAAATTACCGGGATTGAAAACGATCGCACGATAGTAATATTATTACTTAAACTTTTGCCGTTGTTTCAGATCTGCCGTACTATCGTGATCGTTCGCGAACGTTGGTCGACGCATAAAAGCGTTTATTTTTATTGTTTTGTTTTATTTTCGATTCGAGAAAAAATTTAGTGTTGTGCACGTAAAAACTTGCTCACTATCTGCGGATGCAAAGTGACTATAGGGAAATTTGTGGTGATGGAGCTTGAAAGGTTTAATCCATTTTTAAACCCTTTCCAAGATAGATTAGGTTATGAAATATTATTTCGAAGTATTATGCTGTGGGACAATACAATTGATGTGTAGGCACCTACAAATCTATTGTAATAGAACGTATGCAATCCATATATGACGTGTAAGCATGGGTCTTATAATTATGTGACGGAATAAACATTTTTTATGATGGATTTATTTTCTTAAATGCTCACTGCATCCGGTAGTAATTTCAAGTTTTCAAACACTTTTAAAATATCTGTAGTACGATCATACAATTTTTTTATAATCGAGCCTCAATCAAGTGAATATATTTTATATGCTCAAATGAATTGAAATTTTGATAAATGTAAATTTTTTAGCAAAGTGGCAAAAGGAACTTGTCGTATTATCAAAAAAATTGTTTGTATCATCTTATTTTTTTTTGACGAAACTGCCTGGTTTGTGTAAACCTTGTATAAGCCTTTTAACATTCAGCACAAGAATTTATTAATGCTAAAACACTGAAGTACACGAGTCCAAAGTTCAGTAAGACACAACACTTCTAAAAATATCGCTTTTTACCGTAATAAACGGTACGAAGAACAATACGTGTTTGAAGTAATAAAGTAGGATTAAAGTATTAACATTAAGTATTGATTTGATCTTTTAAACAAACATCGATCGAACCTTACACGGCTTAAAATTTCATTATCTTCGCTTTGGCTAAAACGAATCTTTATTGACATGCTTAATCATCATTGCGGCGCGGTGGTATATTTTATCATTTTATCAAATAAAGTAAAAATTTATATCAATACAATTAGGTATATACATCTTCTGTAACGTTCAATTATTGACTTTGAATTTTATATATTTCATTTTAATTTCTATTGATAACTTGTACGAACACTTACAATATTATAAGTTTTGAGATACAAAAAAATTTATAGTTTGCATATTAAACGTTTATATATTTTAGGGGGCTGTCTTGGTTTTCCAGAAAGTCGTTGCAATTTAAAATTCATAATAACATAATAATATTATGTTATATCGTCGTGCTATATATAATATAATATGTGAATATAATATCAATCGCAATTAAAAAACCACATTTATAATTTTCCGTTTATAAGTCACATATTTTGTTATTTAATTTAAATACATAGAAAGTCTCATACAAGTATTTCATCTTTAGAAGATCTCGCCATGATTTTAAATTCAATCTTATTAATTTACTTCATATTCTATACTTTTTCGTATCGAATAAATACGCAAGTTGGTATTACAAGATCGAAAACAAAAGAAATGAGTCCACGATGAATTTTAAATATATTTAAACACCAAATATTTTAATACTTCATAAATGTAAATACCTCAATCGTATTTTATATATGTTTTGAGTTAATTATAGGCGCATAAATAAATACTTCGCTCGAAGAAAAAAGATACTTAAGTAATACTAAGTGTTTAGAGTGTTTGCACGTTTACAACAGTTTTTATCTACATATTACAATAGTGTCGCCCAATATATAGGAATAGATCAATAGAAATTTAATATTTAATTATTCTAATATAATCCAATGGCTTTTGAGAGGATTTAGATAGTTTTATCACTTTTTGTTTAAACCTTTAGTGCGTATCGTTTGAAAATGTTAAAATCTTTTTGCGCTAATATTGCGCAACAAGCTGTTCTTTTTTGGTTACGATTTGGATTATTTTTATTTTTTTAATTTCGGTGATTTCAGTTTTATATTTGTAAAGTAACTTATATTTTTAAACACCTGAGTGTTACTGCTGAGTAGCTTCTCTCTTTTTCCCTTCATGTAATATATATATTTGTATGCTCATATACAGATGGTATATTTTTCTAATAAATGTTAAATATAAAACTAAAAATAATATTTTTAAACTTAAAAATCTAAATATTTTCTGTACACTTAAATATTATACATCAGATAAATAGTTAATTATTTATAAAAGTCTAAAGTTTTTGAATAAAAGTGCTGACAGGTTGAATATTTTAAATTTAATGTCATCGTTTCCTTTACGTAAACTTATAACATTACCATTTTGTAAATTACTTGTCCAAATATACACATCAACTTTATTCTATATTAGAATTTTAAATACAAATAAAGAGATTTCGTTACATTACAAATTATAAAAAAAAATCTAATAATTTCTTTCTTCAAAATTTAGTTATACACTTCAGCTTATTGGATGATTTAAATAATAATTGTAATATATTTAAAAATGAATCACCTGAATAATTTAATAATTTAAATGGTTCCGAACCCTATACATAATGTAAGTGTAAAAATTGATTATTGTGTTTACACTCAAGTGTTGCACACATTTAATATTCCCGAATTTTCGATAACATTTTAAAATTGTTCGACCATATTGCAGGGTTTTTCGAACCGAGACATTCTAGTAGTATTCTACGGTCGTTTTATCTAAACAATGTTATGCATTTTATCTTTGAGTGTATATTATATAGCGACCAAAGCTATTTAACGGGGCGTAACTTTTAAACGGATCTATTCAACAACGGCAATATTCAAGTATACATACATTGTTCACTCATTTCACATTTGTCTGGCTATAACAAGTTTTTTAAAGTATTTCATTCGATGGGTATGGTGCATAATATGGTAGGTATTCGTACTCGTTGCTGCACGTGGCGTGCATCACTTGCTATCCATGGCAATATGGCATACACATATGGATATAATATAACATATATCATATAGAAAGCTTTTTGTTATTTTGAAATACATGCATGCATGATTGTAAAAAATGAATTCAATATAGATAGACAAATATAAATTAATACGTTTCTACTGAAAGTAGCCAATTCGACTAAAAAATTAACTATTCCAATAAAAAAATCGTAGTATTTAATACTTTTGAACTTTTTTTTAACCTCAATGAACTCAAAGTAAACATTAAGCATAGTTGATAATACTGAAAATAAACATTTGAAAATAACTTTAAAGTGTAAAATTCAGGATGAACCTAACTATTGTACATTTTTATTTTGAATTTTTTAACGTAAAAAATATCCCAAAGTGTCACTAAACACACTTTGGTCAATGTATTTAAATTTATAACTGGAATAAGTAAATTACTAAATACTAATACCAAAAAATAAAAAAAATAAAATAATAATAACTTAACTAAATAAAAGTATAAATTTTATTAAAAACATGTATTTTAATTATGAATAATATTGAATATAAATGTATTTTAGAAGAGAAATGCTCAGATATGATTTTATTTGAATACATCATTAATCTCTATAAAGAGCTTTAATTTTGGATTTATGAATTTTGCAGTTAGTTATGAATACATGAAATTAAATTACGAATTACTATCTAGTAATACGGCTTTTGTATTTACTCTTAGACTTAGACAAGTGCTTTATCAGTAATATTCTTTCCTGTTTTTTTTTTTTTATCGTATTTTAAGTAAAAAGTTAAACACCTTTATGCATGGCATGAGAAAAAATTAAAAAAATCTATTCAGATCTTTTCCCAGTTTAAAATAAGTTGCTATACATTAGGTATTTTTACTATACAAATCAAAGATTTACTCATCGTTTGAATATAGTGGTATTTCTGTGTAACAATTTAAAATCGAAATTCGTATAAACAGAAAATTATCTCCTCTTTTATTTTTTTCTAATCGGAATTATAAGCTTGTACCTAATCGAATAGTTTTGCGTAAACTTCTAACTGAAAATGGATTTAGATACTATTGGAAATGATTGACTTTAAAGTAGTCCGTAAATTTTTCTCGTATAATAACGAGTCGTAAGATTACTATCCAATGTACTTCAGTTATTAATTAGGTTTTTTTTTTTATTTTCTTAGCGCAATATCGTGAAATGAAATAAATTCTTCAAACATATCATAACGTATTTAGTTGTATAGTAATTATTGTTTCGTAATTAGACCTGAGATACTTCTGTAGTCGAAATAGGATTAACGAATGTTTAATTTAAAAGTAGCCTCACGTTTAGGTAGGTATATATGTTTTAATCTTACAAGATAATGTGATATTTTAACGCAACCCATAGCTGAAATATGTGTATTGGTTCAATTGTAATATCTTTTACACGTGTTTTAATATTATAGTGTATTTAAACATTTTTCTAAAGAGGCTAAGCACCCATCTTACTACCGATATTTTCATAACAATTTATAATTAATTTCTTCATGTTGCGTGTATTGTGTTCATGCCAATCTGTGTGGTGCAATACGTATATGTTACTCACAATATTTATCTAATAATATTAAGTTTTATTTTAAGTTATACTTGAGTGAATCGAGGAATGTGTGGTGTTAGTTCCATCATGATGAGTTCTTTTTTTTTTGTGTCTGTGTACATAATTTTGACCAGATGGATTGCTACGATCTATAACACTGGTAATTTTCTGATGGGAAATTTTTCTTATTATTACTTTATGAGGGAGGATAATTTTATTTTATTTCTCGATACTTTTCAAAATAATTCAGAAACACCGTATACAAATTGTAATAAAATTTAACTACAAAATTAATTATTGGGTTGTTATTTTGGGTTGTCGTAGCGATGCCAAAAATTTACTGGGTGTACTTATAAAAGCATTTTATAGCTATTTTGTAATTTTCGAAATATTTTAATGCAATATTTTATGCTGTTAAAGGACCTTGAAATGTTCGATACAAAGATAAACGTACCTTAATAAGAGATTTTGTTTTACTACTATACATTTATACATATAAACTGCAGATCATCTGACCTATTTCACTCTGAAACGTTTTGTCGTAAATAATTGACATTGGTATACTCGTATTGTTAAAAAGACTAATAAAGGTATATCATTCACGTACCCCTGTATCTCATCAAACCGTGAAGTATCAACAGACCTAGAAGTTTCCCTCTTTTCATAATTGTATTTATATATTTATAATATTTTACGAAAAAATAAATATAACCTCAAATGATTCAGTATTATTAACTTGTTTTGAATTGTTTTATATCTTAAAAATATAATATAATTTTTATTTTCACGACAAGCTGTATGTGCGTAGAGCAAGCAGTTTAAGCATTTAAAAAAAAAACTACCTTTTATTATCCGAGAAATGAAAATATTTAACAATGATTAATGAATCAACTTAGTTCTGTGTGTGTAGGTTTAAAAAGGTTTCAGTCTTTTACAGTTATTGGATACTAGGTAGCCAAAAAAAAACTTTTATACAATTCTCACGCAGGAATTTTTTCTGATTAACGAACACGAATTCAAACGCATTACAAAATATAATACAACCTACAACCTTGAATGTGCTTGCCCTATTGAGGACTACTAGGTTTCATAAAATATTGATAATATCACAATGGTAACAATATAATTGGTCATGAGTTATTACGTATATTCGTGATATTCGTAATATGTATTAAACATTTGAAAACAGAACAGGAAATTAATGTATAAAAAAATAATATGTACAAATAAATAAAATCTAAAATTCTGTCCTTGCGCACTAAAACAAAAATGGACACTTGTACTATGTCGAATGTATTGAAGTTAATTGCTTTGTTATTGTATGATAGAACGTTTTGAAAATTAGCAGAATTTCATCCTTATCACTGCCATTATAACTAAACGATTAGGGCCGTGATTAGACTAAGGATAACGAACCTTTTGGAGCTGTGGTGTGTTAAATAAACATTTTTGATTTGATCTTCTTTGCCCTACGTGTCGATAATATTTGCTGCCCTTTATTTATTTTATTTTTTAGTTTTGCTTAAATAATTAATTGAAACGTATTATCATTCTTAAATAGGACTTTATTTATTTTATTATTTAAAATTTACATTGTATTCACTATTGCATATTAATATGAAGACATCAGTTAAGCTTATATGCTTAAAATTATGAATTATACATCAAGTCAATGTGTCACTGAAATTGTGTTCGCCAACCTTGACCTTAGACCATCAAGTCAAATAAAGGACGGATAGCATATATTATTTTAATGTTTTCATTTACATATCTCTCTTTCGATTGTTGCATTACAATATAGCTGGTTTTCGTTTTAAGTGGGTTAAATCAAATTTTACAAAAACGACATAAAAATTGTAGTCTTTTACCGCGATATGAATCGTAGTGGATTATTCGTTCGGTGCACGTCATGAAATTTCCTCACAACAAATCCTTTAATGCGCATGCACACACACACCAGGCGTGCACCCAGGATTTTTGTTTGGGGGTCTTAAACATTTTCCGGTTTTCTTTACACACAAGTAAATAATTACCACAAATTATAAATGGTAATTTTTTTACTATTATTATTATTATATGTTATATTATATATTATTTAATTAATCATCATTGTAGTATTATATTTGTGAAAATATGCTATAATAATGTATGATTTAGTGAAAATATTTTTTTTTTTTTGGGGGGGGGGCTTCAGCTCCAAAGCCCCCACCCCCTGGGTGCCCCACAGACACGCACAGACACGCACACACGTGTTTACATTTTTCCGTGTACTTACACGCACGCGTTCGTGATTTAAACGGTTGCAATTTTCGTTTTCAGGCGATCCGCTGTACGCGTATCCGAAACTGGTGGAGCTGGAAGACGAAACGCACAGTGGCGAGGACGTGATGGTGTTCGCCCGGGGTCCTTGGGCCCACTTGTTCTCTGGAAACTACGAGCAGAACATCATACCTCTGACCATGGGATTCGCGGCGGGCATCGGCCCGGCAGCCGAGATGGTCGACGGTCCGGTCGCGTTCACCAATAACTATTCGTCGGCCGTCCCGTCGTCATCGCTGCTCGCGGTCCTCGGCTGCTTCTTGCTGACTGTGATCGGGCACATCCGATTCGTTTGTCCGTGAGCGGAAACGCGTGAGCAACGTTTCGTGCAAGTGCAACATTCAACTGTACGTAAAAGTACATCGGAACTATGTATTATATAATACCTAATCTGATGTGCCTTATTTGTTACGCACCTATAATATTCATGTATTATTATAAATATACAGGGGGATTTTTTTAGGATGCTCACCCCCATTTTTGGTCGTGAAAATGCCGAAATTTGAATTTTTTTTTTTTTAATCTTCAAATCACCATAAACACTATATTGTCCGCTATTTTACCCCCCTTAAATATGGTCTATGGCGATAAAAAACTTTTGTTTTTCAAATGGGAATACCCTTTTTTTACTACCTCACCAATGACTAATCATTGGCATTGTTTCCTATGCGTTTTGACGTATTAAAATCAAAATTCGAACGAGTAGTTTTTGAGTTTCTTTGATTTATGTATTACAACAGATATATGATATCTGCAACCATATAAGTATTATTAATAATCAATTACCATTGAGCTACGATTATGAAGTTTTGATCATAATAAATAGTTTCTAATCAATACTACCCAAAAACCGAACTTTAAGTGCTGTTTATCGATATATATTACCTTTATCTACACACATAATATACCATCATAGTGTATTGTGTTTGTGATTTAAGTATAGGTATACGTAGTAAGTACTTACCAAATTTCGCATTATTTTATACCTGCGTAATGTTGAAGCTACATAAGTAAAGCTTATAATTGGGTACCTAATTGATTTAACACCTTCACACTTAATTTTATATTTAAATAATTCCGAAAATACTGGTCCGAAATTTGACTACGATACACCAAAAGTTCTAGATAAATTAACTGAATATTATTTTGCGTGGAAAATATGGAGTTCCCATTTAAAAAAAGTTCGTATCACCACAGGATATACCTGTGATTCCATAAAAAAAGTATTAGAGATCATAGTTTTTATGTTAACTTGATGACTTTCTTTAAAAAAAAATCCAAATTTTATTATTTTTACGACTAAAAAAAATTGGCGAGCATCCTAAAAACATCACCTTATATATATATTTGTATATTTTTTTAGCACAAGAACAAAAACCGATCACATTGAAAATGTGTATAGTTATCTCATCAGTAAAAAATTGGAAAAAATAAAAATAAAACGAAATCGTAACGTTGGCTTATTTTTATTATGCACTGGTCTAAGACGCTACGACATGATATGAATTAATATTACAACCTGTTAAAAATAACATTTTTTTGACAGTTCTGCTCCAACAATATATTGTTAGAGATTGATATTCAAATTTCCATTAGTTTGTCGCTTTTTTTTTTTTAAAAAAAATTTAAATATAGGAGTATGATAAACTTGTTCCTATAACTCCGTGAACAAACTTTGGAATTCTTTTGTTTGCCTGCAGGAAAGCCACGGTATAAGCCTTCGGTATTATACGTAGTTGATTAATCGAAAATTGTTTGACCTTTTTTGAATCAAAATTATGAGTGATAGCTCTGGTGTATTATTTTATAGATGAGGAAAGATGACAATATATTATGTTCTAGTGAACGTTAAATTAATAATATACAAATAACGAATCAATTTTAAAAACGCTCTAACCATAGTGTGTTCTTATTCCACCATCTATATTGTCACTGACCACTGTTGTCGTACTGTGTGCGGACGTGCGGTGAGAAAATTTTTCAAATCAAACACGTCGAGCCCTGTGGAGTGTGGACACTATACGAGTATACTATAATATATTCATATCGTTACGCACTTGTTTCTGCCGCGTGCACAAGTAAACGAGATCGGCGCGAACGAATGTATGTTTTAGAAAACTATCGTAAAGATTTTTGGTGTGCACTTTTATTTTCACGCATTTATTTATTTTACAATAATAATTACCAGTGATCATTTATGCTGCCTTATCATTATTTTGCGATCCGTCGCACGAAATGTCAAACGTCAACGAGACGGAAATTGGACACGATGATGTCAACCGCTGGAAATGATACTATCGCACTGCATTATATACTATTGTAATACCTAAGTATCATCGTGATATTTATTATGTTTTGTAAATTGCTTTTTTTCGATTTCAATCAACGAGAATTTTTGTTTATTTTATGTTCTCTTTGGCTTGACGTGAAATTAAAAGGTGACGCGTACACCACAGTCACTATATTATTGCCCAGATCTGTGCCCAAGAAAAAAATGAAAGAGCGAAGGTAGTTAAATAAAAAATCCGACAAAAATGTTTTTTTTTTTCCGCGATAACTTTATATTTAAATACATTTTTTTCGGTAGAAACAAAAAGTGTTTGGTACTTTGAAATTGGTACTTTATAACAGTGTTAGTTATGGAATTTCTCTGTAGTTTTCGAGACGATACGACCAAACGTGAAGTACGCCATTGTTTAACAAAAAACAAGTTTTATTATAATATGAGCATTTAAAGTTTGAACTGCTATGTAAACGTATACATTTCACTCATTCCGATGACATTTGATTTGAATTGTAATTTATTGTATACGGTTATTCCTAAAACGATGATTTACCTTGGTAATAGCTATAATATAGTTACGGGTTATCAGACATTTTTTATTTTACACACACACACACACACACATATGCGTGAGATAATTTTTAATGTAAGTACACGTTCATTGTCTGCGTATTTCTATTACACTGAAATCACGATGAATCGCATAAATAGTTCGAGGAACAAATCAAGTGTCCAGTTTTATAAAAACCACTGTAACGAAGCCGAGAAAGGGTTGGTAGTGTGGGTTTAGATGGATATGGTAACCGAAAAGGAGTGATTTTTCACTCGTCCTTCGGGTACGGTTCTGAAGTGGCTCGTCTCCGTTCTACGTGGAGTGCGTGTGATGTATCGTTGTGGTGGCCTGGGTTTTATACTATATGGTTCGCATTGCAGTTGAAACGATTGCATAAACGTCCGTAATGTGATGTAATAGGATTTATAGTGTAAATATTATTATTATTATTATTATTATTATATTGACGATTATATACAGTCTCTCGATCGGGAAATAAGGCGTCATAAAAGTCATAAATATAAACCGCGAACACTGTATACATCTACTCATAAAATTATCGTCGCCGCCGTGTGGATTATGTGGATCAACGCGATACGTATACCTAATATGGTTTCATTGGGATTCAAAATAGGCGCGTTGCACGTTCCGACCGTCCGTAAGTATATTATGCGGTTTTACGACGAGATAGTTTTTCAGGTGAGTTGAGATAAACGAAAACAAAAATTGAAAAAAAAAATAAAATAAACCTATGTACAAATACTCGACGAATCGCATTTATTACCGGAGCTATTTGTGTTTGCGTTTTAAATCCATCCACTCGTCGGCAACTTTGTGACACAACGTGATGAAAACGATTCCACCTCCATACCCTCACCGCCGACATGTATACCACTTCCGCGGAGCCAGCCTTCACCGGTATATACCGCTGTACCTAGGTATATAAGTTTGTCGGCGACCCGTCCGTTTACCAATCGATCATGTGGACATTCGCCGTGTGCGTTTTGGCCTGTGGGCTAGTGCATGGGTTGGCAGCCGCGTCCGTCCAGGAAAAAGGTATGTGCTATCAATGGCTTTAATTATATTATAATTACACGCTTACACGTTAATTTCGATTTCATTGTTTACTACTATTGCGTAACGCGAGTTGTACTACTCGAATGCCGTGCACATCACGGAAAAAAAAATAACTTGTGTATACAACCAGAGTATTGCTGATTTAACCAGAATATTTGGTTGCGCTTGTGACAACAAAACGTTCTGTAATCTTTACAATGTATTTTATGCAAACTGGTTTTTATAGTGATAACAGTAGGTACCTTTGTAATAGCCAAGTAATTAAGTCTGATAAATGTTACAAAACATTCTGTAACCATAACAACAGTTGGTTGTAGATTTTAACAGATCGTTTGGTAATAGTTATTTTAATTAATAGCAATTTTCGCAATAGCGTTTACAATCATTGCATTAATGTTATTGATAAATTTAAAATCAGATTTTGTATACCCGTATGAAAATGCATGTGCAACCTAGGCGCATAATATATAACGTATTTACATAATATAATATAAATATTCACGCTTTGTTTTTCTTTCGTCTATGGTTTTATATCTGTATTTCTTCTAAATGTATTGTTGCAAACCAAATTATACTTTATATCAATTGGATTCCCACCCGTTATGCTGTTAAAATAAATAAAATAAAATATAGAACATTGTGTGATGATACTACTAGTGAAAACAAAAGGTGAAATATTATACGTCGTGGATTGTTCGACTATGTGTACTAATAGAGGGAATGCAAGTTTCCGTGCGAGATAAAACGGGTAAAAATCATTTATTGGTATAATATATGCATACGTATATGAGTTACGATACGGAAAATTAATATATACTTAAATTTAAATCATTTAATACGTGTACATTTTCTACACGAATAAGATTTGAATTGTTAAGAGTACACATTTTCTCTCTACTTTATTCAGACTTGGAACTTATCACTTACATGTAGTAAGATTTGTTTGTTTTTGTGTTTCATAAAGTAATATAGAATGTAAATATTGAATAATAATATGTATAGACATATAAAATAATAATAATAATAATAATAATAATAATAATAACAATAATAATTCAATTCTATGTGGCTTAGTTGGCTTACTATGAAAACTCAACACTTCACATGATCACTCTATGTGTATTTGATCAGTTGTAAGATAATATAATTTTTGTGTCGGAACTCTAGTATTATGTAACTGCTTACTTGCAATTTTTGTGTGGAAACTTGTCAATATCAAAGGGCGATAGTATTCCAAATTTCGGTGTTCTTGTTGTTACACGGGTTAAGGAGCGTTTGCTGGATAAAAAAGATATAGGATCGTTAGTCTTGCGTGGACAAATTCGGAAATTGATAGCTTATCATAACATGTTGTACTGTATAATTAGTTTTTTGAAATGTTCGTATTTTATAATAAATTATTTACAATCTGTATTAGCGTGCATTATAAGTAATATTTCTGAGCTGTATAATGTGAAATGACGGTGAGAGACTTAAATACGCTTAACATTAGAAACGCCTGAACTTAATTATTTGTAGTTATATTTTTATATACGATGCAGTCGTATTGTTTTTACCACATGTTACCTCTATGATTAAATAACGTTATATATATATCCACGTGGTCGTAACGGAGAGACAGAGCTTCGCTTTTCTCGACTTATTCAGTGAAACATGCCGACCATCATTCGACTTCGTATAACTGAAATCACCTGTCACAAATTGGAAATTTTTTATTTGTTCCTGTAAGTAATAACGTTTTTTTTTTTTTTTTTATATTCTCATTATTCATAAACCTCAAAGTAATTTTTAACAATATAGTAATATTATCATGAATAGTATATTATTTATATGCGTCTGAAAATAACTAGCCAAACTGATTGTTTGGAAAAATATCACGTATAGGCAGTTTGTTAATGAACTACCATTTCACAAAAATCCTATATTTTTTAAAAAAAGACTAACTTTTCATACAACCTATGACATATGCAAGTATTTTATATTCTTAGGGTTCACATTATATAAGTCAGGAGTCCTAAGATGATGTATTTAATTTTAATACAACGATAAACGAGTTTTGTTTTGTAAATGTTATAAAAAAAAATTACACAGTAGAATAAGTTGTAAATAGGTACATTTAAAACGATTAAACATACAGTTACCTTTATGATTAAGTATACATTTAAATTGTCCTTAAAATTGTGGGTGTAAATTATGATATGTAATCCTACAAATTTATGGGTTTAAAAACTCTAGCTTTAGATGATCATAGATACTATTATTTGTATTATAAATTACATAATGTTCTTTAATTTTTTCTTAAATTGCATTTATGGCTATAGTATTTTTATTTTAAGGACACTATAAACATAATAAAACCATAAATTAGAGTAAATATTTTAATAAAAATATCCTAAAAATGTAAAGAACAAAAAATTTCTGTAATAGATATTTATTTAAATATTGCTTAAAAATATTTTATTTCAAATATTAAATGCTAGTTAGTACGTAATATCAATCGTACTTTTAATCTCACCACTTTTTATTTAAAAAAACACATTTTGTAGATGGCTTATGAAAACATAAAATCATACTATTTAAAAATATATAGTAATCATAATATAATAAGTAATAACTTTATTTGTTTGTATTTATACGAATTATAAATTGTTCAAGTATATATTGTAGAATTTAATCAGCTTAGTCAATGAGTTTTTATTACATTACAAGTATTGCGAAATTTTAAACTTTTATAAAAAAAATGTAGGTACATTGAGTTTAATTCATCTAGTTTTTTAATAATATTTTTTCCTAAAAAAAAAAACAAGATTGATTTGAATGTTGAATTTGTTGAATAACAACATCGTAGTAAATATATCAGATACAATAAGACTTTATGATGTAGTGATGTGGTAATTTACGTATTTTTTTAAATATGTGATCCTTGACTTCGTTAACATAATTTTTCACTAGAAATCTACATAAAAGCATATAATTATTGCCCGACCTTATATACATATTATATATATAGGTACATTATGCTCGTCACATCGCATACATGTCATGGTGACAGGTGTTCATTGTATTGAATTTAACTTTTCGTAAATAACGAAGAAAACACTTAAGCAAAAACAAATCATAATTATATACTGCAGGTTGAAAGCTATAAATATAATTTACATTATTATTACTAATGTTAAAAAGTTTGAAAAATGTTCGTTCATTTATGACGTTCGATTCGATAAAGACGTACTTTGGTTTCCTGATTACTTAAACTCGATCATGTAAAAAAGCACATATTATATTCAATTATTATTCACCGATGATTGCGTTGTTTGTATTTGGAAAGCTTTTCAGGTGGTTCGCCTATAAAATATCTCGTTTTTCTATCAAAAGTGCGCGTACAGATCATATAACCATTAGTTCTGATACTTAAGTAAAACTTAATGACAACAGTTCAAAGTTCTAAGCGATAGGAGCAATTTTTCAAGAAGCGCACTTGTAATTTATGATTTTCAGAAACACGCGGGACCTATTTTTTTCTTCAGATTTAATTGAGAGACTGGGAGGAATTTATTTTGCATACTTCTGCTTTCCGGCCCTTCATCGTTCATTCAAAAGGAATGACATCGATGCTGCAGGAATGATATATGGGACATGCCCCCTCTAGTCATCTCTTGCACATAGGTAAAAGTATTTAAAAATATTGAGACATTTTGATTATGTAAATTAATATATATATATAAACGGGAACAGCGAGCTACGGAGTTGAGATTTAATACGTTTAATATTTTTCGAGTGCGTAAAATACAAGATGAGTACAAAATATTGATATATTGATATTAACTTTGTTTGCATAAGGCGATTCCGATCCATGTGTAATAACTCGAACTGTAGGTATAGGCCGGCACCTGTTGACATAATTTACTACGACGAGATCCAACTTACAACGACAGTGGGAACTTAAATATTAATTCGAAGGTTGAATTTATTAAAGACACTTAAATAATTGTACACAAAGTGTTTTATTTATTCACACACACACACTCACACAAGTCATAAAGGATGAATATGGAACGTTAAAGAAGAGGACAAAGTAACTAGAGTAACCTATGTACAGCGATGTATATACACTACATAGTCATCTATTCGGTCCGTGATAATTAACGTCATCATTTTTATATTCGATTTTGACTAATTATTGAGAAAGAAAAAAATGTACAACATTAATCCCCCTATCAGCAAACTAGTTCGATATCGATTCTATTAGAATATCTTGGTAGTATTATTACTTACACTTTTACAATTATTTATAAAATATGCGTCTAATATGATCAACAGATTATAGATGCGATTATAAGGTTGAGCATGACTGGTTTGTATGTACACTAAACAGACTTTAAATGTATTCGGTATCGCCTCAATCTATCACTAAGTTCTAGTACTTTGATCCGTAGTAGTGATTATTTCATAGTGATAATCTACACTCTAAGGTGTTTTAAAATTCAACTTTTTTTTTTATCTTTTCTGGTTGAAGATTTTTTTTAATTTATTATTTATCACTGTTAAACAGCACTTAATATTGCGTCCATAATATTATAATAATGAATATCGTATGATTTGAAATACAAATCCATATTATTAAAATACAACAAACGTGAAACGATATGTGAACGAGTATATAGATGCATTTAACAGCATGGCTATATTATACTACATTAACATTTATCCGTTGTTCACATATAAATCAAGTTGATTTATTTGGTTTATTACAATAGTTTTTATTCACATTTGATTGTTTGAATTTTATCGATTTTTACGGTTTATGACGAAAGAACACGTTGGATGGCGATTGTTATTGTTTGTAGATTTACGTAGTGACATTCGGAATGCAAATTAATCACAGATACAGCCCATTACCAATACGGCCAGCGGTTAAAGTAATAATCATGTAAGAAATTAATAATAATGTTTTCATTGTTTTCATCTCAGTAGTAAAATGATTGTTATAAAGTAGAGTCCAACATATACTGTCGGTTCTCAAAGAAGGTAAAAATATTTCTTTGTAAACGTGGTTTCCACTTAAAACCAATTTTCATGAGAATCCAACCTGTAGGTTTTTGTAGCAACCTATGTGTGTTGGATCAAGAGTGAAGCATTGGAGTGTAAATAATTAATTAATAACAATTAATAAGTTAAAGTAATAACCAGCGGTTAAAGTAATAATCATGTAAGAAATTAATAATAATGTTTTCATTGTTTTCATCTCAGTAGTAAAATGATTGTTATAAAGTAGAGTCCAACATATACTGTCGGTTCTCAAAGAAGGTAAAAATATTTCTTTGTAAACGTGGTTTCCACTTAAAACCAATTTTCATGAGAATCCAACCTGTAGGTTTTTGTAGCAACCTATGTGTGTTGGATCAAGAGTGAAGCATTGGAGTGTAAATAATTAATTAATAACAATTAATAAGTTTAGTACTATTATAATTATAATAGTATTTAAGTATATGATTAATAATCAGTAAAATAATTATAAATAAGTAATTTTAATTTATGCAACTTTCGATAGAGGCTATAACATAATATATTGCGCTAGGTGTATGATTTTCACCAGATCGTCGGGTCATGTTATGGATAAATTGAAGGAGCCGTTAAAATAATATCTATGCCAAAAGTAAAAAATCCAAGTGAGATTTTTCTCTGACTTCATTCGAAACGTAGGTAGGGAAAACACACATGCCAACTACAATAACAATGCAAATACAATTTGTAATTAGATTCCCGTGCTATAAATTCATAACCTCATCTGTTTAAAATATTTAAAAAATGCGCATAAGTCATTAACACAGTCCGGGCCCTTAATTATGATCTACAGACCTTTACGTATGTCATTATTTGCGTATTTTTTTGTAAAATTACTCATATACGCGTTTTACTTAGAATTTTTATTTGTATTTTAGATTCTGTTACAATGATGTGTGTTTTTTTTTGTGTCTGACGACACCTTTTTTAGTAGTAAAAATGCTTCGATTTGCTTAAACAGCAATTTTTCTGAGAGAAAAGTGAATGTAAATGGTACTTGAGCGAGTCAAAAATCCAACTTCTTTAAAACTTTTTAAAAAAATCGAAAAAAACGATAAAAAAATTACGAAAAAACGGGAAATTTTACGTAAAATCGCGTTTTTACAAAACACATTTTTTTAAAATGCTCTAAATCAATAATCAAAAACCGCAACAACTTGAAATTTTTACCAAATTTTTATATTGGCTTTTTCTATACGTGGTTATGTTTTCAAAGTATTTTGATATATTTTGACTTAATTATGGACAATTTAAATTTTTGATTTTTGTAAAAAATTTTTTTTAAACATCTATGAAATTTAAATAGCTGGCCAAAAACTCTTGAAAATTTAATAAAAAGTTTATAATAAGTTTAACTTATCTTAACTAAAAAATATCGGGGATCGTTTCACTCAAATTTTTTTTATAAGCCCATAAAGCTCAAATTTGTATAAAATGTGTTAAAATCACGATAATTTGCAAATTATTTTGTAGATAAAAATTCATAAAATTTTTTCTGTTCATAACTAAGGTTCAAATCTTCACACTAGGTTATCCATAAGCTACTCTTTAAAAATCTTTAAAAAAATTTCTAACTGACCAAAAGGAAAACATTTTATGACTGTTTGAAATTTAAATTTTTACGAAATTGCATACTATTGCATTATATTTCAATTTAAATATAAAATACTACATTATTGTATACCCATTTTAGACAAACATATTAACTCCGTTCAGAGTCGTTATTCGTATACAATGATATCTATCATTGCATTCAAATTTAACAAATCCATTGTATTTTGTATTTCATTTATTACTTGATTGTACGTTATAATCACTACTCATAGATTTATAACTCACATACACACACACAGGCCACAGTAACTTATCCAAATCTCGTGCAACAGCGCGGGAGTATCACATAAAACAGTGGTTCCCAAACTCTTTTGTTGGGAATAACTGACATAGAAGATAACATGACGTTTTAATTAATACTATTATACGAATTCATTTTTATGTTGTCAGTTCATCACCATCATAAAGTTATTCATAAATTGTAATTGCTGTTTAAATTCGCATTTATTATAGCGCACTGGTGGTCGTGTAGACGTGTTTTTAACGTTATACTGGGAATAATATATTATATTTTAACCTATTCACGTGTTTCTGGATGTTAACACAACGCACAGCGATTTGTACTTAAATAATTTTACTCATATTCGAGGCCGTATACGTAATTGCATACCGTGTGATAAACAATGCAATCCTGTAAATATTATAATGAGTAGTGACTAATGGGTAAAGATAATAAAAACAAAAACAAAAGTGTGTCTGAAAAACGTACACTCGGTTTATATAATAATACTGTAATACGTTGAATTATTTTTACTATCATAATAATTCGTTTGTTTTTAAATTTCCCTGTTTTTTTTTTTCCGACGAAACTAACAAATAATAATATAGCAGGGGCGATCGTATTTAACGCTCTTTGTATTGCAGTTATTTATCATGAACTGTACCTATACTACTATGTATATCGATATAATAATAATATATAATACATATTAGGTGTTAAATTCAAAACAAGCCGATCGACTATGCACTCAAATAAGAATGTTACAGTCAGTATCGATATCAATATTTTTTTATTTACGTTTATTATTGTTTGATAGTATAATATAACGGCTTATGGCGAAAGAGGATTGCGTTGTCTACGCAGTGATTCATCGGTTTCTGTAAATAGTAGGATACATATGCATTTTAGTCGTCGATGAAATGTCCGATACCTACACGGTTTTTATATCTTGTCAGTAGGTACTTTATTAGAATTTGTGATTTCCAACACCCCATACGTATGACGTAACGAACTCACAACTCTCATAAGTACTACAATATTACAATGTAGTATAGTGTACATTTAACCTTCACTATATTTATGCTTAACAGTATTGTCAAAAATCATTGGCCAATTTCGAATCCAATAACTCAATAACATCTAACCTAAATCTATTTCATTCAATGTATTTAACGACTGACAGATCCCCGTGAACTTAAAATCGTCCATACGCATCTTGTAAATCCTGCAGCAATACAACATTGGGAGATATTTTTTACAGGTACAGCGAAAATGGAAAAGTACAAGGTTATTAATTTTTCAAAACATACATTTTATTATAATATTTTGTTTTAGAGCGCGGGTAAGACTGGGAAACTGTGCATTATATTAATATACTCTTTTTCGGGCTTAAAGTTCGGGTCACGTAAAATTTTCATACAATTATGAATTCACGGATAACCAAGATGTATCATGGATACACGAAGATGTTCGTGGTTCGGTGAAATCAAGGGGAAATAATCGGTGGAATAATTGCCTCGCGTATTATTAGCTAGAAAATAGCGCACGCGTGGTCGTTTAGAAATAATAATAACAACAATAATAGCTACTACTACTACAACGTTCGAGTAAAACTCGTTTAATCATATGTGCAGTTATAGTGTCCGACAATTTATTAGCATGATTATGGACGGTAATAAACGGCGGCGTTCGAATACGTTTTGCACTTAGATCAACCGTCAATTGATCTCATTTGTATTTTATTTCTCTCCACCACGAGCGCCTCCGTAGCCATTAGCTTAATCCATTAAATATTTATACGGATAAATTGAGTTTATTACAACACGTGTGAACGTATAAACTACTGTACAAATAATTCAACAACTATGTCGATATCGAATTATATTAAATCTTCACCTATTAATAATATTATATTGTTTTCTGCACCTATTGAACTCTTTGAAGCATCACGTTTTAATCGATCGAAATTGTTATGTTATAAACTTAGATTTAAATAGTTTCAATTATATTATAGGCTGTAATAATATTATATTATATTTCTACAATAATTTGTGTTGGTGTAGAACTGTAAAGTGTCTTTTTCCTCATTGTTTTATAATAATATTCAATCTTCGATGTATATACGGTTACTCGTATTGTATACTATAAATATAGTGCATACTAATTAGGTACGTTACAACGTAATAACATTGAATGAATAAAATAATAAAAGTCTTAATAGTTATTTTTTTGCTGACTATCGAAACATGTAAATAAATTGATTTACATTGATTTATATCATTATATAATATGAACTTGTACGTATGTGTTAGACGTTTTAGTGAACATATTTTAATAAGTAATTAAAGCGATAAGTAGGTGGCTTATTGCTATTATTTGTGAATTACCAAACGGCAAACGGCTACACACACAAATTATAATAAGAATGATCACAAAACCAAATAACATTTAAATTTATATATTTTTTTAAATTTATAACACGTCATTATTAAAATTTATTACGTTAAACAATCATAGGTATTTCATACGAAAAATAGACATTTTTGAGTGTTTTTTTATTTTGAAAAATAATTTTCAACTTTGGGATTAATTAAAATAAAAAGGAATAAATTATAACAAATATAATATGATATAATATTATGTGTATGTAATTATAATAAATGATTCGGTTTCAAGTGTTTCAATAACCTATGTGTAAATAGTATTAAGATTTAAGATAAAATAATGGTATTACGATGTCGATTACATAAGTACTGCCGATACTATATTTGGCGTTTGACGAGTTGCGCATTTGTGATGTATAATTACCATACACAGTAGCACCGAAGCATTAAAAATTTACTATGACACCAAATGTCAAAGGGTCTTCAACCATTCTCCGGAATCTTTTTCCAACACAACACAATCATTTTTTGCTTTGATCCAATTGTATACTGTTACTGACTGTTTCATATGAATAATATTTATAGTATAATATATATTATAGTTATTATTATGAAATTATTTGTAACACAACATATAGTTAAAGATAATAATTACAAAAACGTCCTTACTCCCACCGTCAAAATCTACTATTTTATCTGTCATAGACAAACTATATGATTGGCGCCACTGATCATATACAGCGATATGTTGTAATTTAAACGTATGCGTTCTTCTTGCAGAGTCCAAATTCTGGGTAGAAAATGGCAAACGCATGTTGAACAAGAAGTTAAAAATGCAACTGAAAACCAACACGGCTAAAAATGTGATCATTTTCTTGGGGGACGGCATGTCGCTGACAACGCTGACGGCTGCCCGGATATACCAAGGACAACTGCACAACGCTTCGGGTGAAAACGAGCACCTGAGCTTCGAGCAATTTCCGTTCACGGGTATTTCGAAGGTAGGTACTTACACCGCGAACACGACTTCAACGTGTATAATTATCATAATATACTTAAATATTATTATGATTATGTCACGGGGGAAATGTAGACTAATTGGACATGATGTCGACATTATATTATATATAATATCCGATTAATGTTACAGCATTATATTATGCATGTGATTCTATTGTTGTCCACCGGATAGTGTTACAGGTTTTTTTTTGATTATTTCTCGATTGAATATTTTTAACAATTTTAAAACGAATCATCTTGTATTAAAGTTATTATAATATAAATAGGATTTTTAAAGTGAACAAACTGTTTTTTAGAACTTTTATGAGTGTAATATCGTTTTAATAGAAAATGTAATAAATATACGTTCAAGTTAAAATCTACGCTGGGTTGTAGAGTACTAACTCGAAATTCAAATTAAAACCAATCGTGACACAAGTTGTCATCAATTCCATGCGTACTTACAAATTCAATGTTATTCAAACAACCAGTTTTATTATTAACCCTAAAATTTATCGAGGAAAGTCTTTATTATTATTACTAGAACGTCTAGAACTATACTATACTCACTTATATTCATAGATGGTGATAAATAGGGCTCGGATTTATATGTATTTATACAACAAGCATATGTACATAAATATGTGATAAAAAATGTATAATATGTATTATCAAAAAAAAAAAAAAAATAATAATAATAATTAATAATAGAATGAAATGTAATAAAAAAAAAATTATCTAACTATCCAATTATATTGATTACAATTAATTATAACATGCATTTTTAAATTTTCGAATTCGAAAGATCGCCGATATGTCGTAAAATTGCTTTATATCAACTGAAAGATCTCGCAACTTCGACTGATGTTATAGGACAATATTACGTGTTGACTATGTCTGAAGGAGAAAGTTCTACATCAAATGAAACAAGAACATATATCGAAAGTAGATTAGATTAAGTTTAAAAATTGATATTATTTTGTTACTATTTTGTACTTTTGGAAACATGGGAAAGTTACAAATAAATAATAAATCGTAAGTGAACAAATTATCAAAATATGTCGGAAAATTGGAATTATTGAGAAATATGTAAAAATATGTAAAATAAAATATATTTCATTTCATTGGAAATTCCTTGAAACGAATTTATCACTTACCTAAATTAATTTATCAAGTCACAGTAAAAATATGAATTCACATTTAAATCCGAGCCCTAGTAATAAATTAATAACTAATAATAACTATACTAGTAGGTATCAACTGAACGATTTCGATATTATATTTAGCTGGTATAGTTGGAAATACTTGTACCTAACATAATACTGATGACAGCACACAAACGTTATAAGTGATGTTGTCGAATTTTTTTTACTACCTATAGCAAATCAAAAATGTGTCCAGTTAGCAGAAATGTTCGTTATATATTTTCTATAACGCAAAATTTCCAATTATAATTAAAAATGATTGTTCTTCTATTATGAATATATATATATATATATGACATACTTAATAAAAAAAAAAAAATGTACTTTTTTCTCTTTGCGCTATGTCATTACGTATAATAATGTTCATATTGTTCATTTATTAATTGTTTACAACTGCGGGACACAATGCACCTCTCACAACAGCTCTTTTGCGGTTATTTTTATAATATACTTTACTTACATACGTTTACGTCCATATGTAGACGTATTGCGTCGATTTCCAAGTGCCTGATTCGGCTTGTACGGCCACGGCTTACTTGTGCGGTGTCAAGACCAACAAAGGCACGATCGGAGTATCGTCCAAAGTGCCTTTGTCCGACTGTCCGGCGTCGGTGCCCGAAGACGTAAGGCCAACGTCCATCATGCAATGGGCTCAATGGGTCGGCAAAGGCACCGGTATCGTGACCACGACCAGGGTAACGCACGCATCGCCGGCCGGCGCGTACGCCCATACCGCTCACCGGGACTGGGAATCGGACAGTGACATGAAGCAGTTGGCCCAAGGAAAAACGAACATCACGCAGTGTGAGGACATAGCAAGGCAGTTGATCACGAGAGATCCTGGCAAAAATTTTAAGGTTCGTGGACATAACCCCGCACATAACTCCGGGGGGTGTTTACCTACTTAGGTGCCGCAGTTATCGGACTCGGGTGCACCGATTTTGGTTTTGGACCAAGCCGGGGATGAGTTCAGGAATGGAATAACGGTATAGAATAAGAATAAGAATTAACTCTTGGAGTGTTGTTTTGTTAGACCCGAATTGAAGAGAATAAATAGAAAACGGTCCGAGATACATACTATTTCCTAGCATTTAATTAAACACAGCAAATGATGTACTATAAAATCTCTTTATAACGAAATCGTTTGAGACCAACCATTATTCCGCTGTGGGAAAGTTTTCCGTCATAGAGAGATAAATTTAATTATATTATTTGCACCGGGACTGTTGACATTTTCCGTTATAAGGAGAATTCCGTATAATAGAGGGTCTGTTATAGAGAGGTTTTACTGTACTTACATTATGCACACGATATTATTATACATGCCGGTGATTTGTTCACATTTGTTGCACTGGAGTATTATTATATAACAAGGCAGTGGCTAACAATCGGGTTTTGCAGTGTTTTGTAATTTTGGTTTTAATTTTAATAACTACTCATTTTAGATATTATCGGTTAGCTTCATGGTTATATTATTATTATTATTATTATTATTGGCACCAATAGCGGTATTAAAAGATATAAATCAAGTATGACTACATATGGGTATGTCTACTTGCATAATATTATTATTTGTAAAACAAGTGTAGGTACCTAATTATTTCTTGAACATCCTTATTTTAACCACGCCAAATCATCATACCACTGACCCTATATCACACGATATTATCGATATAAATTATTATGTCAAATGTATTATTTTCCGGGCATATCGTAATATATTTGACCTTTTCCCCGCAGGTCATCTTGGGCGGTGGCCGTGGTAATTTTCTTCTGAAAGAGGGCAACTCCACCGGCAAACGTTTTGACGAAAACCTGGTCAACGTTTGGAAGAACGACAAGTTGAATCGGTTCCCTGGTCAAATGGCTACGTATGCCACGAATAGGGAAGAACTAATGAACACGGACACGTCGAATGTCGATTACCTGTTGGGTAAGACCATAAACATTTACAGAAACTGCAGTGAAACATTATTTTTCTCATATTATATTTTTTCCTGTTTATGTAAGAATATACTATATAAAAATATTACGTATCCGGAGAAGTTTCACCAATCATAAACACCGATTACAAACGTACATTATATTTTGTCCACTATATTTACCGCTCAAAAAAAAAAAAAAAAAGAAAAAAGAAATCACAACTTTTCATTAACTAAATTATGATCGTCTTCGATTTTATTCAATACTTTATCGTAACACCACTGTATCGAACTATCTGTTTGAATTTTAAACATTCCTGCAATGGTGTACATTTACACAGTAAAATATGTTATAGTCCAGCGGTTCCCATTTAATATGAATCCATGGACTCCTACCTAAAACTTAAATAGATCCGGGGACTCCTTGTTTATGAACATACTTACTTTTCAATTTTGTTTAATTATGCAATTTTATTTTATTTTTTTTTTCGACTTTCGACCTTTTTTGCGATAATCGAGTTTCAATAGTGATAGTTCAAAATACTTGGAATTTCAAACCACTACGAATTTAGTTTGACTAAAATAAAATAAAAATTTCACTTCAGCACTTTACGACCACCAATTGAGAACCACTGTAATATAGTTTACGGGTAGTGCGCAATATTATTTTTGAACCAGTCCAGTGGCGTATTTACGGGAGGTGATCTAGGCGATATATGTCACCCCCAGAACCTTTTTTTTTTATTCATTTCACTTTCTTATTTTTCTTTTAAATGCTTGAGCCGTAAGTCCGTAACGGTATTCTTAGTATTTCTTAGTACTCCATCAGTCTGTTAACAATAATAGTTAATAATATAGGTACATAGAAAGTTGTAGACAATATAGTTATTAGTAGTTTCAAGAAAATCGTGAACATTAGATAATTATGATGAATTATTATTATAGTTTAATATCCTAATGTTCATGGTTAGTTTATATAACTATTAATCTATTTTATCTGTGATTAATTAATATATACTATATTAGTGATCTATTTGTGATCCAGCATATTGTACTTATTAAGTATGAAAATAAATGTTTAATATTATTATTAATGTTGGTATAGGTAGTTTTAAATAAAATCATATTATATATGAGTGCACTTTACGGAAACAGAAAAAGTATGATAACAAGATCCTCCTAGAAGATATTTGTCCCATTGGCTCCAATGTACAAAATAGTTATGGTTATATCGTCCCCCACCCCTAGAAAAAAATCCTAGATACGCCACTGACCCGGTCGTTGTCCCGTGATAGGTCTTTTTCACGATAGCCACATGGATTACCGGTTGAAGGCGGACGCCAAAGCGCAGCCCACGTTGCAGGAGATGACCAGGAAAGCGATCGAGGTGCTGCAGAAGGGCCCGAAGGGATTCGTGCTGTTCGTGGAGGGCGGCCTCATCGACAAGGCGCACCATCACGCGTGGGCGAGAATTGCCCTGGACGAGACGGTCGAGTTCTCGAAAGCCGTCAAGGTGGCCGCGGAGATGACCAGCGAGGAAGACACGTTGATCGTGGTCACC
Organism: Chaitophorus viminalis; assembly: GCA_025469195.1. Classification (NCBI taxonomy): domain Eukaryota; kingdom Metazoa; phylum Arthropoda; class Insecta; order Hemiptera; family Aphididae; genus Chaitophorus; species Chaitophorus viminalis. Next base: position 36,264 of record JAIPRK010000810.1, on the reverse strand, counting down.
TCGGACCACGCGCACACCATGACGATGGCCGGATACCCGGTGCGGGGCGAGAACGTACTCGGCTCGCCGCGTACCCTGGCCGTCGACGGCAAGACGTACACCACGCTCAGTTACGCCAACGGTCCGAGAATATCGTTCGGAGCTGCCGACAACGACACCGTATCGTGTCAAAGATTAAATGTGACCGACGAAGATATCGGTGAGCGCGCTGAGATGCAGACAATAATAATAATAATAATAATAATAATAATAATAATAATAATAGTTATAATATGTGATGTCGATGAACAAAAACGTAGGAAAAATTATTTTAAAAGTCCGTTAAAATTCGAAACGAAGGAAAAAAAAAAGAACCGGATGGGCCTCGCTCTGCTGTACAGTTGGAGGTGGAGTGCACCTCGTTCGTATGATAGGTCATTACAATGGATTTGTTAAATTTGAATGCAATGATAGGTATCTTTGTTTACGAATAACGATTCTGAACGGAGATGATATGTCGGTCTAAAATGAGTATATAATAATATAGTATTTTATATTTAAATTCAAATATAATGCAATCGTATGCAATTTCGTAAAAATTTAAATTTCAAACGGTCATAAAATTTTTTTCTTTAAGTTCAGTAGAAATCGTTTTATAGATTTTTTAAGAGTAGCTTATCAATAACCTAGTGTTAAAATTTTGAACCTTAAGTATAAATAAAATACATTTTATGAATTTTTATCTACAAAATAACTTGCAAATTAGCATGATTTTGACACATTTTATACAAATTTGAACTTTATGGACTTATAAAAAAACCGATTTCCGATATTTTTAGTTACGATAACTATAACTGATAATAAAACTTGTATTAAATTTTCAAGAGTTTTTGGACAGCCAAATACATTTTATAGATATATTAAAATAAAAACTTACGAAAATCGAAAATTTAAATTGTCTATAAATAAATCAAAATATGTCAAAATACTTCGAAAGCGTTACCATATATGGAAAACGCCAATATAAAAATTTGGTGAAAATTTCAAGTGTTTGCGGTTTTTCGTTTTTGAGTTTGAGCATTTTAAAAAAAATGTGTTTTGTCAAAACGTGGTTTTATGTAAAATTTCCCGTTTTTTCGTAATTTTTTTATCATTTTTTTCGACACTTTCAAAAAGTTCTGAAAAATTTGGATTTTTGACTTGCCCAAGTACCATTTACATTCACTTTCCTTTCAGACACAAAAAAAAAAAAAAAAAACACATCATTGTAAAATCAACAGAAACTAAAATAAACATAATTGTAAAATCAATAGATTCCATCACTCCGTTCAGAATCTAAAAGAATAATACCGGGAAAAAATAAATTTTCCTTCACTTTGACCGAATGAATGATGTTCGAAACTTTCGTAGCGTCCTGATGTGCTAATTTCTTTTACTTGATTTCCAGCTAAAGTCGACTTCAACTACCCGAGCTTGGTCCATTTGAAGTCGGAGACTCACGGAGGAGACGATGTGATGGTGTTCGCCAGGGGCCCGTGGGCTCATTTGTTCACCGGGAATTTCGAACAAAACGAAATCCCTCTAGCCATGGCGTTAGCTGCTGATCTTCCCATGGAGCGTCCCACCAGTGACTCCGGCCGTAGCGGCGCAGCCCCCCGACTTAATTCCGTAGGACTCATCACGACGTCTTTGTTACTATGTCTTTTGGAGACCATCCGATTCGTTTTGTAGATCTCAGATCATCATTGTGATGTTTTTTTATTTCTCACGATTTTCAATTTTAGATTAAAAATATCTTGAAATCATTTCAATATACATTTAATTACAAGATCGGGCCATGTATTATTATTGTTACTATTACGGTTTAGAAAATGTAATAGAATCGATAATATAATGATCACATATTTTTATTATCATAACCTACCTATATTAATATTTTGTTGCAATATTGTATTTATTATTTTGTATTATAACTAGCATCTAATTAAATTTTACTTCGAATTTTAACTTTAAACATTATAACAGTTCTAGTTATAGAGTTATTATAATATTCGAACAATAATAATACGTATTTAGAATGTTTTAAGAAAATGACAACTGTTTTATTCATTTTTTTATTTACTAATTTAAATTAAATATTTGAATATAATATTGATTAATATTGATATAATAAAGAAATAAATTGTATTGTTTATTTTTATTTTTTATCAAAATATATTATAATAAATCTAATGTATCTGATCAATAAATGTCAGCGATGGAAATTGAAGGGCTTGCAGCAACAACCAGATAAATTCACTTTTTTTCAAAACTTACTTTTTTACGGAAATGTATAAAGGAATTTATTCTTGAAATTCAGATGCAACAACCAGTTAAGTCCGGTTAATATTGATGAAGTTATTAAAGAAATGGACTTAAAAAATTATTTTACAATGTATACATTGACGAAGAGGAAATAATTCAGCAAAAGCACCATATTATTTTCCAAAAGTTAATAAAAACAAATATTAACGATGTTATCAAACCTGTAAAATTACTTATGGATAGAACTAATTGAAACAAAAAAAGAATTAAATTAATTCGAGATATTATTAAAATAATTACAATAACTAGAAAAAAAATGTACATTAGATAGGTAATTTTAAAACTGGACGTATTATGGTTAGGCCGATATTGTGATTAAAAATTAATAAAAACCTAATAATAACCAAATATTATAATTATTAAGAGTGGTAACTTTTACGATGTAGATTACATATAATATTTAATTTATCACTATATACAGATCCAGGAAACTTCAAGTGACTGAGAACCACGAGCCGTTCGTTTCTCGTTATCTCCGAAATGTTTGAACGAGAATATAAAATGAGGCGATAACAGAGGGATGATATTTGTAATGACCGTTCCAAACTCCTTCACGGCACGACGTCGCTGTGGTCCAATTATTATTCGAGTACGAAATCAAACAAAGTTTTCAATTGTTTCCACTTGGTATTTCGATTTACTTTTAAGGAAGAATAATTAATCAATTCCAAGCTGACATAGTTGCACACGGACATTGTTATAGTAAAGTGTGCCATAAGCCCATAACACATTTATTAGTTTGGAAAAGCGATATTTCTGTATTTCTTGATGGTAATGTTTTCTTCAATAATACTATCTTTTCAGTTATTTCGTTGTCTTGTGATTGCTCAGCTTATCATAATACGATTATAGTTTTCAAATATTACTCAATGGTTATCGTTGAACTTGAACGATTTAATCCATTTGATATATGTATAATAATATTTATTTGCATAATATTATTTAATAATATAATTATTATGGTTGATTTAATGGTTGGTTAATGGTTGGCAAACTTCATTCTTTCAAACCTTGTAAACTAATATTGAACAATAGACAACCATCATACACCACATTATCACAACCATAATTATTGATATTAAAATAATGATTATAGGTTTGTGTAGATTTTCTTTTATATAGTTGTAATTATTAATGTTTGTGGTTGCTTATCGTATAACCATATGCTATTATTGATAGGTTTTCGAATAATTTTTATACGCATTATAACAACATGTTTAAATATAGGCCAGTGTACTAAAATAATAGTTATTAGATCTTATAACGCATGGCGAAAATGAATTGGAGAGCTTTTAATAGAAAATGTAGCGCGAGCATCTAATAACAAAAAAAGATCCCATATATCATAGATGGGTATAAGTATTAATTTTTATTGCTGAAACGAATAATTATTAGTTGATTCCGCATTTTCCCGTGACATAATATTGAAAAATAAATGAACGGGCGTAAAACATTCTCCGGTACTACTATTAAAATAATAATAATATTAATATTATAATGTTACGTCATGGGTTATTGGCCCGGTTGTTCGAGTGCGTTTGTTGCAGAAGTGAACGTTCGCTGCAGTCAAGGGTATTATAATATTATTACAATTTGCGATTCGCAAGCAAACGCAACAGGCGTTCGGCGGAAACAGCCGCGCAGCTTCCGACTTCAATAGGTGAGTGTTTAATGAATTTCATTTCGAGTAAGCGCGCTGCGCCGAGACGTATTGATTGGACATTTCCGCGTAAAACGGTTCCCAGTAATAATATGTCATATATATTATGCTTGTCGTGAAACGTACAGGCGTCTAACTAACAAGGATAATTAACGATCAATATATTATATACGTATAATATTATTATAATGATCCGTATTATGTTCTAGAATAATTCAGCAACCGATTTATAGCGAAAGTCCAGCTAATTAACTGGCGTTTATTAACAAAACGATTTCATAAGTATTCTTGTTATTTCGCTGTTATTGTTCGACGGGAAACATAAACGCACTGATGTATCGGTATTAAAGTAACGAGCTCGCTTTATTAGCGACAACCAATCTCATCACATACATATTATTTGCCTAAGCTATCCGTCTGGAAAAAAAAAAAACATTATGCGCCTACCGACGCGATTGTGCTGTTGATCCTGATAATAATATACTTGGCCTAATCCAGTAGCTGGAAAACTACGTTTTGTAATTGTGTAGGAACGATGACAAAATCCAATGAACGATTACTACGTTGAATTCTGGAACACGCGGGATAATAATAATGTAATAATATGCTGTGAAAATGTAAAAATCGTCTTGCGATGCGTGTGGATGTGCCTACCGCTGCATACGTTTTTCAATCCTCGTTCGCCTCACTCCCATCAATACGCTGCAGACGGACGGATATAACTTTACCCACTCGCGCGGTGCGACTTTGATTATTAGTTTATAAATTGCGTCCTATAATAAACGTTCACGTATGCATATGTGTATATTATATACGTAGGAGTGGGCCCTGCACGTGACAGCACAATTTGCATATCGTAAATGTGTGTATGCATGTGCGGCAAAATGTCCGCGTGTGCGCTTGTTACTATATGCGCGACGCGTATATGTGTATAGTTTGCGCTCTCTTTTTAACCACTCCAAACACGCAGGTAATATACCTATATACGTACGATCAGTACCGACTAAAATCTCATCTGACAGTCGCTGCGCTCTGCAAATCCTAATTTAATTTACTCTTCTTAAACGATGAGAATTCGCCTTCTGAGAACCGATCGGTCGAGAAAATACAATCATATACTACATACGTATATATATATATATATATATATATATGAGTGTGTCTAATATAAGTATATACAATATTATAATACATAATGTACTTGTACGGGACTGTTCGACTTTTTTAACGATACCTGTATTATATTGTACCTATATTATACGCATCGGAAAGTAAAACCGAATCTCACGAAATGCCCAACAACAGTATTATGCACTTATTCGGGGTGTCCAGGAGCGTGTATTCAAAGGTGATTGTGGGGATTAGATCCCTCCCCCTACTGGGATTATATTTCCAATTATTTTTAGAACAAGCACTGTTCATTTGTGTGTGTATAATAAAACGGCAAATAATCTATATTATTTGTATTGTAACTTATATTTACCGACTGCAAGAAAATATCGTAGTTTCACCTTAACCCTCATTTCTGCCACAGGATCCACTTAGGTAATTAATATTTCCTTTCCCTTGTTAAATTATAAGTAATTATGATCAGACATTCCATCCAACTAATAAAAAAAGTTCTTGGGTATTTAGTTATTTACTTATTTCAGCATCAAGTACTTATACTTTTGACGATAATCTATGGAATAAAGTCGGATCAGATTTGTGTGGCAACGCATCAATGAGTGTCGATAATAGATAAAAAATAATTACAGAGAAGTGCTTTGTAAATTTGTAATCAATACAAGATTAACAATCTATATTATACTCCCATCATATAATGTGTATACCCCAAACATTTCGAAAGGGTCATCAAACAATTTTTTTTTTTTTATCGCAACCACTTGAAACGTATTACACTATAATGTTATTATAATTATGTACTACGCCCAGAATTGTTTTTCTAATACGATAATTTATCTTTGGTTTACATTTATGAAGATACCTGTATCTCAATGACCCATCTCATTTTTATTTGAAGTAAAATGATTTTGCAATTTTCGCGGAATGTCGGAATCACTAGATTTTCATAACTATTTATATATATTTATGTATTTATGTACACTATTCCGCATGATTTTATATACAGCGTTGACGTATAATTCGTTAATAATAAATAATAATTAATTAATAATAAACTAATTATTATAATATATATAATGGTATATTAATTCATAATAATAAAATAATTTATCTTATTTCTATTTTATAATTATTGTTTGTATTGTATAATATTATATAAAATACTAATTTTATTAAACATTATTAGGAATGCGATGGTTCAATATCTTGTTTTTTAATATCTATGCTTAACTGTTAAAAAAATCGAATTTTTAGTATATGAGTAAATGAATACAAGAATATCAAGTAAGCCATCATATCTTTATTATTACACATGTAAATATTAAATTATGTGTTTTTCGGGCATAAATTTTCTATCATACAATATTAATTGCTAACTTTAACTTTCTGCTTCACATCTTTTATCTTCGAACTATTTCAAAATAGCTAGTTCAATATATTCAATTAATACGATTAGTTTTATTGTTTTATCATTTGTAACGAAACGTTCGTGTTATTAGTGGTATTTGAATAATGCAAAAAGCCTTATCGCAAGAATTCAAAGTTCAAAGTATACATATTATTATAGTGGCTTAATGCTTCTACATGCTCCAACCTTTATGATTGAAGATGAACATATTCCTAATAATATTTACAATGTCTTAAATAATATAATTATCGTAAACATCTACATGACACGATTTTAGTACATTTATTATAATAAATGCATTATAGTGTTGACAGGTATAATATATTTTGTTTCAAACAAAGTTCTATATGAAATAGTTGAATACGGCTCAACTCTTTGGGATATTTGGGATCCTCTAACTCTCTTCAACTTGAGTGAGATCAGCGTAGATTCCTTAATCTCGTTTCTTTCAGTCTTAATATAAACCATCAACCACATGATTATTCCTCCGTCTTACACCACTTGAAACTTAGCAGTCTTACCGACAGATGAGTTATAGCCCACTTTAACCTTCTCAATAAATTAGTCAACGGTTCTATTAATGTATCTGAACTTCTTGCTGAGTTGAATGTTAGAATTCCTAGCAGATCCTTCAGGATATTTGCTCCTTCTTTGATATCTAATAACATCACGAATTATGGCCGAAACCACCCTATCCACCGAATGGTACAACTAGCAAACAAGAACCTCTCCACCTTTTAAGTCCTTAAATGTAAAAACACTTAAATGTCATTGAAAAGTGTCTGTTATGTTCTACAATATTTTCTAGTATAAGTCGCCGGCCCAGCACAATACAAACCGTGTACCATCATTTCGGTAAACAATAAAACGAATTTTATTTTTGATTTTCAGAAGGGAAAAGGACCCGTCACCCCCCTCCCCTTTGGATTTTGGTACGACAAGTTTTTATTTGGGTAGTGTTCCAACGTCGGGTTGGGTTAATGAGGGGAATTCTTTAATATGAATGGTTGAAATGTTATAATTTTTTCGTTTTTTCTCGAGAGAAAACGACAATGCACCATAACGTTTGTACTGTAACATCGAATTGGCAAACATTTATAAGCATAATGACTACTAAAATAGCGTAGGTGGGCCGAGAATAAAACAATAAAAATTTCGATAACAATGACGGACGCCAAATACCGCACGTCCGTTGCCGGCAGTATATAACTGTTTATCATAACTCGTAACGATGCATTTTGATAAAACTGCGAGTGGATAGAACTTTAGTGTTGTACATGCATAGCGATGAAAAAACAAAACGATTATTATCGTATTATTATTATTACTACTGTTATTCATTATGATGTTGTAGTATACATCGGAACCGTTTTTGAATTATGTCGTTGTTAAACGACGACGACGACGAACGCGCGCTTCCCACGAGATTCCCCGTGCCTTGCGTGACGAGTCCTAATATTATACGGATATACTGTTATAATATATCGCAGTTCGCGTCGAGTACGATTTTCGGTAATTCGAGACCGCCGCCGCGTGCTCATGCCGCAGATACGGTAAATACGCATATTTATAACATATAACATATATTTACTGTGTGCAGTGTATAGTACGCACTTATATGTATACAAAATATATAATGAAAACGAGTATATATCATAATATCCTCGTATACGAAACTCGAGATTTGCCGGTGGGACAGCGGTTTGGGGAGGCGAATTGTCACGCGATGATTTATGTAAAACACGACGCGATATTTTAGGGTAAAACGTTTAAACGTTATTAAAAAAAAAAAAAAAAAACCCCGAACGGGGAGGGAACTTTCCGAGCAAAATTCGTCGTGTGGACGGATCGCGTTTTATCATCGGGTTTTGAACGCATATATTTACAAAAATATTATATTTATATATATGTATGGAACCGCGGTGGAACGATGTTTTTTCGTTTGTTTTATTAAAACGTTTTACCTACGACGGCTATATTATATTATGTAATATTATTGTGATAATAAATATGCAAAACACTGACGCGTAATTATTATATTATTACCGTCCGTTTGGAGATTACAATATTATCATGAGTGTAAATACTATATATGCAGTGACTTATTTACGGCTGGAGGGGGGGGATAAGAGATAGACCCTCCTCTTGAGCTTTATCTTTCGTGTTTTATATAATGATGTATATTTTTGGCGAAGCCCTTGCTCGGCTTACAAATTTTAATGTTAGAGCCCCCCTAAAGGCAAAAATGTATTGAGATTTTCAACTATGTCGCGTACGCACTGCGCCATTTTTTTCTTTAAAAAAAATTATGTCGTATCTCGAAAATATTATGACGGAAGTAAATATCTTATCCTTATTCAATGTTCATCTTTATTAATTACACTACAACTATGAATATTGATATGTGTACATTTTGTAATATTAGAGTAGACATTATAAACAATAATGTTGGTTGGCTTTATTGTCATGTCATGGAAACGTTAAAATTTCATCACATTTTTATCACACGAGGTCATCGATGCGAGCTATGTATAAAATAGTGGAATTACGTATTCCGTCTTGAACTATTGTTGTTTTGCCGTTTCTTAACATTTTTAATTGCATAATACTATTATTACTCACTATATCATCCCGCAAATGTATGTTTGGACAATATAAACGCCCACACAATATGTATTAAAATAATATGTACTATAATGTTAGTTAAGCAAATAATGATTACAACAAATCACGACCATATAAATACACTTGAACTTCCTGAAGTTTGTATCTAACTTAAATAAAACTTAATTTTTTTTCTGTGAAAATAATGAATGTGAATTAAAAAATGTTAAGTCAAAATTTGATCAAAAATTGATTTTATTTTGTATAAACGATTTATATTCGAGTATAATATAAAGTATGCATGAATTGATTTATTTTAGCTGATTTTTTTTTTTATTAATAATTATTATAATGTAACAGAAGAATATAATAAAATCAAATTCTTGACAGATGCATTTAGAAATTCGGAGGCCAAAAACAAAACTAACGTTGACTTTGGAATTCCGTGAACGGCAAAAGTAGGACGACAATATTCAAGACTGATTGGATTTTAAGAAAATCTTTTATGAAATATTAATGCTACGTTTGAAATGAAAATTGGTATCTGAGGAGAATATAATGTATCAAAGGACTTCAAAGTGTGAATAATGAAGTTAAAACTCTGTTTGGTACATACACATGTGCGTTGTACTATAATTTAAAGTGCATATACGAACACAGAATACCAGGCAGCCTAATAACAATTATAACTTAATATACAATTACATACAAATTTAAGTTAGTTTTTTTTTTAAAAAAAAATTGAGAAAAACATGCGTATGAATTAAAAAAATTCACTCAAAATTACCGATCCACGATACTTCGTATTTAAAAGAGATAAAAATCCATTTGAGTTTTCGAATGTTTTATTGAAAATACGAGTATATGATATACATTCAGTGCAAGGCTTTGCATAATATATACCAAAACAAATAATTTTAAATATAATTATTGTGTTAATTTTTTAAAGATTTATGGCATGTATTCACAGATCGAATACTCATTATGTTTAATATAGAATAATATCAATTTTAGATAGATTGAATGAAGTTTCGTTAATCACTATTATAATCACTAAATTTTCCAATATCTGTGAAAATAATCCAGTTTTTTCGTTGACATTATTATTGTTTCTAAATTCTAATTGCTTGTAATATTTACGCGGTCGCACATAATATTTTATAACAAATTTTTATCTATTATTAAAATACGACTAATTTACACCGATAAGACATTACTTAAACCTGTCATTTCCATACAAATAGGGAAAGTAGTACAGTACACATAAATAAGTATTGCACGTAGATGTCTGTCATGAAGTATGATGCAGTCCATCAATATCGACCCAGTTCAACTTAATTGCGATAAATGTCATCAGATTTAATGTAAAAGGCATCCATGCAGTGACAAACGGTACATTTCACACGTTCGTCTTCAAAACAATGTGGGGCTAAAAATTTGGTGGTAGCGTTACCGCGAGAATTCAATGGGAAAGTTTTCCGTGTACCAACGTGGTTACCACGCGATTCGGCCATATCTACGTCAATATGTACACCGCGATAGATCTATATAATTATCATATTTGACGTATGATCAGTTGTTTTTCAGTTAACTAACTGTTAATGCATATAAATGTATAATATGTATATATTATCGCGTTATCGCCGAGTGTTTACAAATATCTACGTGTAAACTGCGTATAAACAAGTCATACGGATTTGCGTGCATAAACAGTACACGTGGTTCTTTTCAATAATCCGTGCATGTGTTGTACACGTACATTTTATGTCAAGACCGGTTTCAGTAATATACTACTAACATAGTTGATATTCGTACATTGTAATGTACGCAGTGTCTCAGACTTCTCAGAGTATCCAGAGTTAATTAAGATTCGCATAAGGTATTTACAGTTAGAGTACCTACAATGTTTTTCAATACAAATCAGCACTAAGCGCTAGCCGCTAATGAGTACCTAATGATTTGCCATGTTATTTATATTTGAGGACGTCTGGTGTCATGATTATCCGATGACCTGATGTACGGCTCCTGATAAGCTGAACAATGATCTAATTAAACTAAACTAGCAACAATTTTGTTCTGAAAATTATAACTCTAAAAGTTTGCTTAAAAATATTTAAATCTCGAATATTAGTTATACTAATGTTTGAGATTTAAATGTACTTGCTAATAATTAGTAGGTAGTAAGTAAATCAAAATTAGGTAAATAAAATAATCTTCTCGTTAAACCCAGCCTTTAAACGGTATACGATAATGGTGAAAAACAGTGTTGTACATTAATTAAGAATTTCAGATGGCTTGTATATTTGGTTGATTTTGAATTCGTAATTATTAAAGTGTTGTAAAAATAATAAATTTCATTCAAATCCAGAAAAAGAAGAGGGTGTTTTTGTTTCTGTGTTGGACAAATCAAATAAATGCGAATAAGGATCATAGCTCCATTCTCTCGGAATGTATATGTTACCGGAAAAGATGAAAATTTAGGAATTATCGGTATATCCTAGTCATTGTTGACAATTACTAGAAAGGTTAGGCAATGTTGGATATGTTGTAGTTTTATCAACATTTCCGTATTATATTAGGCAATGTTATAAATCCGAATAGAAAAATTTGAAACGGTTGTAAGTAAATCGAAAGAAGGAGGGGAAATAACTCTCCGTGAAGCAGCTGCCTTTAACAGCATCCCAAGGTCTTACTAGATGCCACTGTAAAACACAGTGTGCCACCAATAGATGTTCTTGTCGTGCATCTACTGTATTATGTAATTCTAAGTGTCATAGTAGTTTACCATGTAACAATAAAGATTAAGATTATGATTTATAATAAATAGCTAATAAGTTTTATAATTTTTAATTCGATTTTCAACTTAATTTTTAATGTTATTATCAATGCCTTCTTTTATTAGGAATTGTCATCAATGACTAGTTATTGACGTTAATTCTTTACTAAATAAGGCATTATCGTTATTGACTAGTCATTGTCAAAACTGACTCAATGCCATCTTTTCCGGTAACATATATACAATTCAAATCCTTCTAATCTATAATCGTATAATTTTTAATTTTGCGCTGTGTAATAATTTTTTTTTCTAATCACAACAGTAAGTTCCGTTTTAAACCTTGAGTCAGGAAATTTGGGGGTAGATAAGGAAACATACGACTAATGGTAAATGTATTTAAAATATTGATCACTTGCCAGTGAGCCAACGTTTTAATACGTAATAGATGTATTATGAACATTGTGAACGTTGAGATATCAATCGTTCATACAATGAACACTCGAGATAAGAAAAATAGATTTGCTTCACAAGTGCACCACAAACAAAGATATTATGGCAATAGCTGATCCGTTCGGCGAAAACATGATCGCGGTACCGGGTACCGCGATCATGTATAAAAACTCGTTCGACGCCACAAGTTATCGAATTTTCGTCGTTTCTGCAGCCACAACGGATTCACGATGCAGCGGCATGTTCTGTGCGTCTTCGCGGTGGTCGTATCGTCGCTTGTCGCAGTCACCAGCAGTTTTGAGTTGTGTACGTAATTGATTTGTACTACAGGTTATATATAATAATGGGGAAGCGTTAGGTACCACAACGTGGCTCGTGGGTGTGAACACGACGCTGCCAACTCAACGGTAGTGTGTAGCATAAAATTGCATTTATTAGAATAAATAATTAAATAAATAATTGCAAATGGTATTATACAACTCGAATTGCTTTCCTCATATTTTCACCAGCGCATTGTATTTATTGCGCTTGTAAATATTGCGTTTACGCGATTAATAATCGTTAATGTTGACGTATTGTTTGACGATTTCTAGCGCATATTGAAACCGATGCCAGAGTCATAGAGGCCAGAAAACGAGCGAGCAACGAATACATTAGACCAGGAGAAAATGGTATGTATATACAGTACAGTCATTTGATTATTCGAAGACGGACTTCTATAATACAAGTAATAGTTTATAGATCTAGACCCGTGCTAGGAATGTATAAGCTTCTTGATGATATTTTAAGGGAACTAATATTTCTGAAAGTACATGAATATATTAATTATATATTATCTCTAATAGTATGAATACTTACAAAAATTTTCACCTGCTTATTGAACTGAAAATTAGACGAGAAAAGTATATTTTTTTTTAGTGCTCAATTGGCCAATTATTTTATAGAAAAATAGAAAATTAAACCCCCAAAGAATTTCTCCAAGGAATCAATATTATACATTTCTATATATTTTATTTTGATAAGACATAAAAGTTAATATTAATGATACAGTAAATCACTGAAATTTAATTGAGTTTAAATAACTGTATTTTCTTACTATATATTATAATTTTTAACTATTTGTAATTTTTACGTCGATCAATTGAAATTTTCATTCCGTAACTATAAATCTATAATAAATTATAACGGCCTCACTGTAGGCGACTGTTCAGATAATGCACTCCTCTCCAACTCCCGTGAAGAAAGCAACGGAAAACTACTGGGTGGTTAAACATTTTTAAGTAACTTCTATAAAAGTCTATTTAAACAGTTGTTAAATCACTAATCCAATCAAACGGTTGTGAATTAAATAAAACGAAAAAATATATATGTTATATATTATAATAAGCTTAAAAAAAAAATGCGTTCATAATGGCACCGATCGACGTATAAACGACACTTACATTTTTCTTGTTGTAGACCAGAAGTTCTGGAAAGACATTGGGAACAGTCTTCTGCACCAGAAGTTGCAAGAAAAACGGCAATATGGGGTGGCTAAGAACGTGATTTTTTTCATCGGAGACGGCATGTCGATAGCCACATTAGCCGCGTCCAGAATGTACATGGGGCAAATGAAAAACCGAACCGGCGAAAACGAAATGTTGTCGTTTGAAGAGTTCCCGCACACTGGTCTGTCAAAGGTGAGTATAAGGAGAACGATGGTCGTTATCGGTCCACGAGGAACTTGCAAAAAATAAAATACGTTACGTTATTACGAATAATTATTGTAGGCGCGATGAAACTTTAGTGGGCGCTTACAGATTGTGTTGATTGAACACCACGCACGCGTAGTGAACGAATGTTTTTGTTTATAAACGTAATGTCGTGTTACGCATTATATTTCGGCAGTTTCGCTATAATAATAACATATAATATCTGATTAAAACCATTTATCAATCGTGGCGCTCAATCGTCCTCTGTCAACGTTGGCACGAACTCTCACGTTCGGTGATGCCGGGTTCATCGGATTTCAACCGTAAAGACACGTTTTTCTATAAGCCCTTTTACGATACTTTGCGTTTCAGACTTATTGCGTGGACAGTCAAGTAGCCGACTCGGCGTGTTCGGCCACGGCGTACTTGACGGGCGTGAAGGGCAACATCGAGACCATCGGCGTGTCCGGAGCCGTGTCCTTGCGTGACTGTATCGCCAGCAACGAGCCCGGTAATCAGGCGGAGTCCAGCATGAGGTGGGCGCAACGGGTGGGCAAAAGGACCGGTGTGGTGTCCAACATGAGGGTGACGCACGCCACACCGGCGGGTGCGTACGCGAACGTGGCCCAACGGGAATGGGAGTGCGACGACGACATAGCCAGGGACCCGCTACTCGTTGACCATAAACTGTGTTTGGAAAATTCCAAGGATATCGCCAGGCAGCTGATCGAAAATGAGACCGGTAGAAATCTTAACGTGAGTGCTATAATATTATTATAAGTTCACGTCATCGTGTTTAAAACGTATCGACTCTTACTTGACGTCGTGTGTTCGCTCATGGCAATATAAATTGGCAATATATATTTTATGAACTCTGGTGTTTCCATATCGTAATCGAACATTACAAAGCACATACTTGACGGAATTTTTTAAAACGTTACTAACCTTGATTCATTAAGTGTTATTATAGGTGTGTATATACATGTATAATATGATTTGGATTTTATATAAATAACAATCTCTATTTCCCCCCTCCCCCATTATTTCAGTATATAAGTGGAAAAAATAAATAAAACCGTTCAAAATTGTATTTTACATCAAATACTTTTCGAAATATTATTATGTCTATTCTACCAACAAAAAAAGGTGGCTGAATAAAATTAAAGTGTCTGAGGTGTAATTAAACATTTTTAATTTAATAAAAAATATTCCTTAGTAACTAAGTAACATGGTTAATTTAATTTTACGATAAAAAAAAAATTGAATTGATTACTATAGTGCTCGTACTTAATTAAATTAAATATGTAATCGTAAATGACATACAGTATTCACTCCGTTAAAAGAGCGATTAATTATTTTATTACAGCCTTACTATAAACCAGTTATATTATGACAACTCTTTAGAACTTCTTTGAGATGAAACCTAAGTAAAACCTAAGTGGAATGTATTTGTTTTATTATGATGCTATTTTTCTTTATTTTTTTTTGATGTTTTTTATTCGTGTCAGTACACACGAATTGACCAGAAGGAGTGCTGCGATGGTGTACAAATCTATAATCGTTTTGAAAGTGATACCCGTTGATACTTTTGGGAGGTTATTTTATCAATAGATTTTCGAATAATAGAGATAAATAGTATACAAAATTTTCAAAATATTTTTACCCAGAACCGATATTCACAGTCAAACTCAGTATTTGTTATTTTAGTTGTCATAGCAATGCGAAAAATATTTTGGTTTCTTATATATTTTTATATAAATATAGACTGATCTCTCTGATCTCGTTCACTCAAAACCATGTTTTCAAAAGCAATGGTACATTGGTTTCAAATTTAAAAGACCAATAAAGCAATATTACTCATCCCTTACTCACCCTAATGGTGAGTTTTATCCGCCTTATAATTTTTTTTTTAAGAAATGGTAATTTTTAAATTATTAAATTTGGTCATAATAATGTTATGAAATAATTAAAAATACAACTGATAGCAAAATACTTGAACGATATTTTACTCTATCAATGTTGATTTTATTGAAATGGCGTGATCGTATAATTTACACTCGAATTGACGTATTGAATACTATAATAATGAAAGTAGTTTTTATTTGAACAAATTATGAAACGGTTGTACCTGAGTGCTACTGCTAGGTAACTTGTAACTACTATAAGTTATACTCTATAACAGATTGTTTATTTTTCTAATAAATGTTAGAAGAAATAGAAAAAAATTGTAAAGCACACAGACACACATGTTTAAATATTTAAATACGCGGTAAAAATTTCATTGGAAAACATTGGGTTCTTAATATTGCAAAAGATTATTGACGGTGACTATATATAGGTTACGTAAATAATTGTTGTAATAATAAAAAAAAAAAAAACAAATGACACGTTTCAATGTATTACAATTTACAGGTAATAATGGGTGGTGGGAGGAGAAAATTTTTACCCAACACCACTATAGACAATTACGGTTACCCCGGACAGCGACTAGATAAGAGGGATTTGATCCAAGAATGGCTGAAAAACCATGAAATCGAAAAAGAGCGCAGTGCTTATGTTAGTGACCGAAAGGGACTGAAATCCTTGAACAATACCCAGACAGATTTTCTTTTAGGTAAATATGAATAATAATAATAATAATAATAATAATAATAATAATAATAGTAATAGTTAATTTGGTTGACCTTTATTCGCAAGACGCACTCGATCGATAACACATGTTAAGCAACATACGTTTAATTGTTTCAATATATTTGTTTTTCTTTTGATAAACATTGAAATTGATGCATAACTACGTGATTAATCTTATGTCAAATGGTGTATAAAGAACTTCAGACAAATAATGAAGTTGCAAGTGAACGTTAAACAAGTATATATATATGATAAAGTTTCGAAAAACTTTCGGAGATTTTCTACTAGCCGTTTACGAGTCATCTATCAGACTATATTATAACTATTTAGGATTAAATTTAAATAATAATTATTTAATAAAATGTAAATATTTGTACGGAAAGGATTATTTTATTTTAAACAGTTTTCTTGGAAGAAATCGATCGGGTCGATTGGGTGGCATGTTATTTAAACTATTTTAGAATTTCTATTATTTTATATTTAAGTTGAATAATATATTTACATTAAAGTATTAAAACAAGACAATCTGTAACCTTTAATATTTACAAACGTTTCTTGTACTATTAAAAATTTGACAACGTGATATATTATACATGTACAAAAAATGAAAATTGTGATAATTTCTGCTGCGCAGGATAACGCATATTAATTTTATTATTTAGTAATAATTTTGAAATAATATATATATATATATATATGTGCTGTCTATTTATCAAAAAAATATTTTGAATCAATGCAATAGTTCGTCTGAAGAGGTTTTAAAATATCTCGTTAGACGTTCTCATTTTTTTATTTAATAGTATTAGGTATTAGTAATACCTTCAATACTTAAACCAACCCAGGATTAGCATAAATAAACACGGCTGTACTTTGTATAAATATATATATATATATGATTGTATGATAATATACTATATAGTAGTAAAGAGTTAGCGGTGCATAACGATAATAATAATGAATGAATAAATAGTGATTCGAAGAGTAAAAATCAAATACAATATATATAGGTATAAAATAATGTGATATTATTATATGTGTATTTTACACTCAAGAGTTCGTAATCATTTTTCAAGTATTATATTACATACGTAATTGTATACTTCACCGTTTATAATGTAGATATAGAACTACACCATATAAATCGAAAAGGATTATAATGTGCGTCCCTGTATTTGAGTATATTTAACCCAATGCACTATGGATAGAGTTAATAAACAATGAAAAATATACATACCGTAAACATAATATTATTTCAAACGATACTAAATAAAGCACGCCATGATGGCATTTGATAGCTATTACTGCAGTACTTTCTGAACGAATTCCAGTTCATATTTCAAACTTTTATCTCATCAAGATAATCACGATCCACCGCCTTGCAGTATATATAAATATTTAGGTGCATTACGGATATTTTTTTTTCTACTATTTTCAATAATATGAAAAAGCTTGTATGGGTACTCTCGTTTGTAACTCCCAGTACATTTACTTGGGTATAATAATACAGTTTTATCATGCATTTCACATGCGTATGTCATTCTTTTGGTTTAAAATGCAACGGTTACTGTAAAACTATAAGAGATCAATTCGTCTTTTCAAGTAGGGGTTTGAACAGATGGGGGGCTAGGCTTAAAAATCGATATTATTTTTAACGGTTTCGGTTTTGGTTTTTAGAACGTATGGTTATAGAAAACCTGTCGGTGTGCCGATTGCGATACAAATATGTACGATGTATGTTTAAGCGCGATCCTACGGAAAAATGACCGTCGTTAGTTTGAGATCGGTCTCGTATGTATTGTGTAGTACCTGCGCATTTGTGTTCACGCTTCAGTGTTACGTCGTCTCCGACTACAAAAAACGATTTTTGATTAATAGTTTGAGTACGGTCGTTTTAACGCGGTGGCGTCGAGTTGCACAATACACGGTGTCACACACACACACACACACACACACACACACACACACACACACACACACACACACACACACACACACACACACACACACACACACACACACACACACACACACACACACACACACACACACACAC
>JAIPRK010000810.1:0-17423 GCA_025469195.1 Chaitophorus viminalis | reverse complement strand
AGTGTTCACACACACACACACACACACACACACACACACACACACACACACACACACACACACACACACACACACACACACACACACACACACACACACACATACACACACACACACGCGCACAGGTTGTATTTGCTCATAGGCTTTTCAACAGCCTACTCGACTTTGTCATTAACAACAGGTGAACTTTCGCCGTCGCATCCCGACCGGATGAACGAATTAACCCTCAAGTACATGTGTGTGTGTGTGTGTGTGTTTATATAGATATGCATGTGGTGGAGTGATGGCAAATTTATAACGGGTAGAGGATGTGTGAGAGA
Organism: Chaitophorus viminalis; assembly: GCA_025469195.1. Lineage (NCBI taxonomy): Eukaryota > Metazoa > Arthropoda > Insecta > Hemiptera > Aphididae > Chaitophorus > Chaitophorus viminalis. Next base: position 17,103 of record JAIPRK010000810.1, on the reverse strand, counting down.
GTGAGAAGGGACTGGGTGGAGAAGGTTTATTACACGTAAAACTACACGGAGCTGCTGCAGTTATGGCTTTTATTATAATATATACGTGGATCTGCTAGCAGGGCGTGTTTATTATTTTACACCGTTCCGGCTAGCGCTCGTCCGCCGCCAAACCGCCATCCCTACCAGTGACCTGATCAATTCTTTGAGAGCTATTGTGTGCTACCGGGTACAGGGTTACAACAACGAGACAATAATAATAATAATAATAATAATAATAATAATAATAATAATAATAATAATAATAATAATAGCGTTTATTATTTTGTTTGTTTACGGTCGATTTGACGTGGCGGAATTAAAATATAATAATAATAGTGATAATAATAGTGACAATATAATACGAATATATAACGGATGCGGAACGCACAGCTTCGTGTGCAAAAGAGAACGCGCGTGCGTAAGTGTGTGCTATTGTAACGGACACTGCGCTGCCGGATGCACGGGTGTACATTATACTACATATATAGGTACCTATGTGTAAAATAAATACTACAATCCGACGCTTTATAGTATTACTATAAATTAGCTGTTTTCGAGGGTTGGTTCTGCTCTGGGAGGCATACAAGGGCATACACAGTTCTCCAACAGAATATACAGTACAAACATTACAAACTACAAAGTCGCATCAGACATCATCAGGTTGCAGGTAGGATTCATTGATGGTTCCGGCGACCGAATGCTGGGGCCTACGTTTAGCAATATCATATACGAATCACCGGTACTCCTCCCGTGTGACTCATTTAACTCCTCGGATCCCGAGCTTATGGGCAAAAACAAAAATACTATAGATTTATATTATATAAATATATTTTTAAAAATTTCTACTCAATTTCGTTCAGGGGTGCATAAGATCAGGGAGACTAGTCGCGTCGTAGACCACAGTGATTTTAGAACTTGTGATGTTGGTGTATCTTTGAAGTATACACATGTAGAAAAACGCAACGGGTATAGGTATCGCTCAAATATTAGTGCACAACCCATAGTCCTAACCGGAAACAAAGGTTCCGCCGTGGGTCTTTGTTGATATATTATATTGTTAATTTTATGCTTTTATTTTTGTCTCGCGAGTGGTAAACTGGTGGACGTGTTACCGTGAAATCCGTTTGTCCGGATAAATTTGTTACCGAACGTATAATACAACGATCTACGAATCCGTTTTTAATTCCGAACTCGTTGTTATACGAGTCAACGGTTTAAAATTATTATTACATTAGGTAATAGAGACGTTTTCGACGCCACGGTGTAGCGTATTGTATTGCAATGTTATTACTTATTATAATTGTTACTTAGTGCTTGCAACAACGGCTCTGACGTAAAATAACTGTAAATAGCTATACACAATATTATTCATTATGCATTTTATCACGACGCGTTACTTATGTCTGATGAACTGATAATACTGACATCTGTAATATTATGTGCTTTTTACAAACCGTACGTTATCGATCACCGTAACACCGTAAATAATTTGCACTCTGCAGGTCGAACATCTATAATGTGAAAATCAATAATATTTTGTACTGTTCAAATTCAAAAACATAATTTTCGAAACGTATTACAATACACGTTTGTGTATCCTGCAGCGAAATGAAAACCTAGGTAAACGGTATATTTTTTTACTATAAACGCACGTCTAAAAACCCCAAAAGACTGCAGTTAAACGATGGAACCGAAGTATTAGCATAATTGTTTGTATTTATTTTCACACGTCATGTCTCAAATTTTTAGTGGGACGGAGGGCTGACGTAATGCAGTAAGTATATGCAGTATGTGTACATAGTGCGATTGTGAGAGCTATAAACTACAAGCGGAAAGAAAAAAAAAAACGCGCAGTACAGTAATATCGTAGCAGACTAGGGCAACTGCTGAAGTATATATTATATTATTATTGAACTTGTAACGTTGTTTTTGTGACGGGTTAAAATACGAGTATCGGTCTTGTGATGGCCATTCAACATAAACTAAACGGTTGACAAATAGTAATTCTAATATGATTTATACATTTTCTTTGCACCGGTATACGTCGTATATATATATATATATTATAATATAGTCGCGGTGGCGTGTGTCTCAGAAAATAATGTTATTCAGATGTACGCTACATTTTATAGTAATAGTATTTCTCGGCATTTTTGTCATCAATGTATAATTTGTACGATCTTTAAAATTCATGCATTCCCTACCGCTTATAATTGTCCGGTATCACGATACGTTGCACAACGAAAAACAATAAAAACTAAAAAAAAAAAAAAAACCATTCCTTGTGATGTAACAAGACTCAATAAAATTAAATGCAAATTACAAATGTTTAAACGAAGCACGAGTTAAATTATTTCATTCGCTGCAATAATTATTTAACTCTCTGTATTATTACGAGTACGAGATAGGATCACATGAAAATAATCAATAAAATAAAATATAGTATTCGGGGGCGAACAATTTTATTTTATTACTGCGAAATGTTTTGTGTTCCGCGACGCGCCGTTAATTTATACTTTTATTATTTTTTTTTTCGAACACATTTTTATAATTACATTTTTAAATTGCATTGATAAGTTTAAACATTATTGTACATAATATAAAGGCTATAATTTATGAAAGTGTTATCTTACTTAATTTAAAAGCGTTTTTAGTTTTTTCAGATGTTTAATAATTAATCATTTTTTCTCCGATACTATTTAATTACAATATTATTGTGCATTACGCTGAATCCATTAAAACAAAAAAAAACTCTACAATGTACTTTATTTTTCTTCAAACAAAAAATCAAATTCTTAAAAATGAAAAAAAAAAAGGTGAACTAAGATTTTTAATAAACCATCATTCATGTTTTTGGAAGTTTATTACGAATATCAAATTGGAATGTCCAATAATTTTTTACAGCCCGCAATGAATTGTATTGCAAATGTTTGAAAAAAAATCTCTTTTAATAACTGTTTATCCTAATATGTGTTGTTTGAATAAGCATCTATGATAAATGATACTATATTGAAAAAAATAAAACCGTCGCTTCTTTTTCTAAAACGTAGTAAAGCGTTGTATCGAGAATAATAATGTTATAGAAATAACTGATGTGGGACTTACTACGCATGACGTATTATTGTGAATTGTGGTCGAATTCAGGAAATTTTATGGATTAGCCATAAAATGCCTAAATAGAAAATGTTTAGATTAAAAAATCAAAACCATTATTATCTCGAGTTCTAAAAAAGTGTAATGGAAAAAAAAAAAATAATAATAAAAACGAACTATAAGATTTTTTTTTTATAAACCATCGTTCATGTCTTCATGAAAGTTTGTCATACGGATATTTTGTATCTCCTCATCCTTGTTGCATGTGTATATGTTACCGAAAAAGATGAAAATTTAGGAAATATCGGTATACCCTAGTCATTGTTGACAATGACTGGAAAGGTAAGGAAATGTAGGATATTTCGTAGTTTTATCAACATTTCCGTATTATATTAGGCAATGTTATAATTCCGAATCGAAAAAAATATCAACACCGCGCTTTATCGGTGATCGATCTGATTATGGAACATATCTATACTATTTCTTATTAGTATATAATATGGTAAATGCTGTTTTATGTTATCGTTTTTATTGCTTATAACTTATAATAAAATTGACTATACAGAATTATTGTAGCTGGTATCGTTATGGTCACATCCCGCAAGTGACTGTACAGTACTGTTTGTGCATTGAAGTAGTGAATAATAACTTGTAATAAACATTGTTCTTTTTTCCAATAATCTGATAAAAATGGTACAGAAAATGGATTTCTGAAACATCAGTGTACCAGGATACAAGTCAACCCATCCAAGGAGAAGCTTCTAGATCTCGAAACGGTTGTAAGTAAATCGAAAGAGGGAGGAGAAATAACTCTTCGTGAAGCAGCTACCTTTAACAGCATTTCTGGATCCCAAGGTTTTACGAGTTACCACTGTAAAACACGGTGTAAGACCAATAGATGTGCTTGTCGTGCATCTACTAGATTATGTAATTCTAAGTGTTATAGCGTAGTTTACCGTGTAACAATAAAGATTAAGATTATGATTTATAATAAATAGCTAATAAGTGTTATAATTTATTATTCGATTTTCAACTTAATTTTTAATGTTATCATCAATGCCTTCTTTTATCAGGGATTGTCATCGATGACTAGTTATATTGACGTTATAATTCCTTACTAAATCAGGTATTACCGTTATTAACTAGTCATTGTCAACACTGACTGAATGTCATCTCTTCCGGTCACACATCATACCTAGGGTTGTAAAATTTCATGAAATTTATTTTAATTTATTTCCATGAAAAATATTTATTTTTTTATACCCAAGTGAAATTTTTAAAAGTTGGTTTATTGTATGAAATAAAGAATATATGTAACATAGTTACATACTACATACATAAATACATATATACATACTACATACTTTGAACTAACAAGTTACAACTAGCTTGGTAAAGTGCTAATGTCCAACTGTCCAAGAATCGATAACATGAACAAAACAATTAATAAACAAAATAATAATTAACAAAGACATGACGCCATAATTTTACTCCAAAAACCATTACTAATAAGTAATAATTTAATTATTTATATTAGTAATAAAGTAATAAGTGTTAATAATAGTTTAATAGCCAATAGGGGATTCAATTGATAAGTGATCACAAAAATATAATAAAATCAATACCAATATACAAATACCATATAAATATATAATTATTAATTAATTGACCATTGACCATTAACAGTGTTTAGGTAGGGTTTTTAATTCATAAGCCTTGGTTGATGAATGATACCTAACTGATAAGTTATTCATAATCAATGTTTTTCTGTGTTTTATCAATACATTATTATTTCTAATCATCTATAAACACGTTTGAAAGAAGAAAAAAATAAAGAAAAATATTTTACATAATTTCATTGAAATATCTCAAGAACAGTGAAATGTACAGCCCTAATTATACCGGAACGCGGTTCGTTTCTCGCAGGTCTGTTCGCGCACAGCCACATGGAGTACAACCTGTTGGCCAACAAGACGGTGGAGCCGTCCCTGGCGGAGATGACGGAGGCGGCCATCGAAGTGCTGTCAAAGGGCGACAAGGGTTACTACCTGTTCGTGGAGGGCGGCCTCATCGACTGGGCGCACCACGACAACTTCGCGCACTTGGCGCTGGACGAGACGGTCGGGCTGTCCGAGGCGGTCGGACGGGCGGTGGACATGACTTCCAGGGACGACACGCTGATCGTGGTCACGTCGGACCACTCGCACACCATGACGCTGAACGGTTACCCGCACCGCGGCAGCGACATACTCGGGCACCCGAGAGTGGCCAAACGGGACAAGCTGCCGTACTCCACGCTCAGTTACGCCAACGGGCCGTCCGCGTTGCCGACCGATCCGACCACGGGCAAGCGTCACGACCTGACCAACGACAACACGTGTAAGTACCACCGACGTGACCTAGGACGATTACTATTGGTCGCGCGAACGGCGAACAGTGTAGTTTTCGTCGCGGTAAAATAAATCCACCATCATATAGTAGACCCATCTCATTTTGGGCCGGACGATAGTTGCGAACATGATATTATAGAGCAGCGTTTCTTAAACTGTGTTCCGTGGAACCAGCTGGGGTTCCACGGAGGTGATCACTTCAGGGTTCCATGAAACGTAAATGCTTTTTTTTTTTTTTGAAAGTTTTCAAGAAAATTACTTTAAAAAATCCAACTTAAGATTAGTAGCGGCTAAAGGGGGGGGGAGGGGAAATCAAAAAATGTTTGTTTATAGTATAGAGCCTATACCTACGTGATACTTCTATAATATATTCCGTGTTTATCGATACATACATATTGTTACATAACATATACATATTGTTTGAAATTATTATTTTTGTTATTTTTACATTAACATAAATAAAATAAAATAAAATAGTAGGGGTTCCACGATAGAAGTAAAAACTAAAAAGGGTTCTATAGATGAACAAGTTTAAGAAACGCTGTTGTAGAGTATGGTGGTAATGACCTCACAATAACCTAATCACGTATTAATAAGAGTGCCTGATTCCAAACAATACAATTTTCATATGAGAACTGTATATGCACTATGTTGTTTTATGTAAAGTTACATATAGTTACTTACAAGGAAACTACACTTCTCACTACGATAAAAGTCAGATACGTACGCAGAAAAAAGTTTTGGGGTGTTTTGGAAAATCGGAATTTTTTTCAATAAAAAAATTACATTTTACAATGAAAATCTTATAATATACATATATTACCAAACAATTCGACGAGTGTTTGAACACCCCAAACATTCCCCTGTGGACGTGCCTGATCGAAATACCTTTATCGTGTTTCTCATACAAATAATATGACATTGTTTTAATTTTTTTCATTTAGGCAGCCCTAAGTCCGATTAAAATTATTTATTCATTAAAATTATATAATGAAAAAAGATTGTTTGGAGCCTAAAGCCTTATCTTTGATTTTTTATCTTTGATGATAATGAGCCGTGATGATTAGATTATAATATTATTACGCAGTACTCATCGTCTCACCGGTGAATTGTATAACCGATGCGTGAGCAATTTCGGGTGATTGACGGTTCCGTACATCGTTATTCGAAAAACCCGCTAATACGCAGCTACTACGTGCCGACTTTTCCAATCAATTTCCTGGGCAAAAAGCTGCAGCACAGACTTGTTCGGATAGTACGAACAATATATTATTATACAGTAAAATCTCGATTATTCGAACATCCGTTATACGAACCCTCTATTAACCGAACTACAATTAGCGTATCCGAACGTGAAAACTCGTATCCGCGGCCGGTTTATCGAGTTTGTCATAACTCTCGCTTTTGAATTATTATTAGTACGTACTTTACGTGCGTGAATCATTAGTAGATCGTTAATTTTTTCAAAAAAAATATAATAAATACTAGATGTTTATTATATGAATGTATGTATGTAATGTATTTCTAATAATATAATATGTTTCTGATAATGTAATGTGTATAATTCTAATGAAATATTAATTATAATAATAAATATTTAATTATAAAAATAATAAATAATTAATACATAATTATAAACATTTTTTCTTTAAATTTCCAATATCCGTACTTTTGCGTATCCGAACTAGGTCCCAATTAGTTCGGATAATCGAGGTTCTACTGTATTGTGTTTTCATAACCACCTCACCAGTCAACTGCTATTTTACGAACAACCACCACGAACCGTACGCTGCGGACGTATTAATAATCTTTCCGACGTTCATTCAGGGCGCGCGATACGGTGTTTAAGAGCGACGCGTGATTTATAGGCGCATAAACATCATGTAGTACCAGCGCAACGCGCACAGAGCCCAGGTATTCGGAAATTTGCATTTCGATCTTCGTGAGAGAGCGAAATCCTTCGCGGCTGCGGATGATCCTTTTAAAGGCTCAAACTTTGCGTAATGTTTCGCCAGAATACACGAGCGCGCATTACCCGATCCTGGGACGCCTCCACTGATATATTTATATGATATAATATAATAATATATAATAATTATGTAAACGCCCAGAGTTATTCTGAACAACGCTGACCCGCTTGAAAACTGTGCTCGCGGTGTATGCTTATAAATGTATGCCTGCTTGTCCACGTAACAGTTCGGCTTTTTTGGTACCTTAAAGAATACGTCCTACTCATTGGAGTAGGAAACAATAGTATTTCCAACGATAACACTACGTTCTTATTCTTCTTCCGGCCTTCATAACTCTCCAAGAGTTTTTGCCGCCGTCACTAAATCGCTCCACTTGTCTCGACCCTGTACTATCTCCCTCCAATTCTGCGCTCCTAAGTCTTTCAAATCTTTTTCCACAACATCTAACCATCTCTTTCGAGAGCGTCCCTTTGGCTTTTTTCCTTTCAGCTTCCAACTTAATGCTATCTTGATTACTTCATCTGTATAATACTACGTTATGTAATAATATTGTTGCGTGCAATTATTTTATTGTAAACTCCATTTCGGCTGTTTATTTGTACCGCGGAATAATTCACATCGAATCTGATATTATACTTTTTTTTTTATTTTTTTTTATTTTTCATTAAGTTATCCGCGGCAACTGAGGCCATTGGATGTTGGATGATTAATTGTTTATGGTGGGGAACTATGGGTTGTGTGGAACACGTATGTGCATATGTGGCATGGTTAACGTCGCTAAAAACCCGGATGGTCACCCATCCGGTTTTAACGACGCCGGAGGGTGCTTAACCGCAACACTGATTAGCGAGTGCGGCTAACCACTCCGCCACACCATGCCACTAATATTATATTATTATAATTTCGAATAGTTGTTGGTTGTGAGTGCATTTTTATACTCTACTCAGCTTCGTTGCGATGCTCGTGCTAACCTAGGACAGCTTAAACGTGGGTATGTGTCACCGATTTCAAATCGATGATCAAAAAGGTTATTTTGCTGACAATATTTCAAAAACTAAATGACAGTATTGTTGACCAAACGAGAACGTGTGAAAACCAATGCATTCACGAAATCTCTACCACAGAAAAAAAAAAAATTATAATAATAAAACGACGAATCAACATGTGCTTGATGAAAACAATATTATCGTTACTAAATATAATGTTAATATGTTGCTTTATTTCCAGCCGACCCCACCTATAGGTTCCCCTCGTTGGTGAATCTGAAGTGGGAAACGCACGGCGGAGACGACGTAGCGGTGTTCGCCGTAGGACCGTGGTCTCACCTGTTCGTCGGCAACTTCGAACAGAACTTCATACCGCACGCCATCAGCTACGCGGCTCAAATGGGACCGAATGAAAATCGAAATGACCAGCAGTCGTCGTCGGCATCCATGTCGAACACGGTATCTCCGTTCTATTCGATCGTTTCGCTCGTGGTCTGCTGCTCCATAATTGTCTTAAACTTACACCGATGACGGCCCGTCGGCGGACATTTTTTGTAACATATATTAATCAATAAAACCTTTTAGATCTTTAAAACGTGTGTGTGTGTTTTCTATCCGTCTTTACTCGTACGTAATTTGGCAAGATTTGATACGTATACGAACCCGCCAAGAGAAAGATAATATCGATTTCAAACGTTCGTTGCGTAAATACGATTGGTTATATAATCGCTTTATATCCTAGCATATTATATTCATTACTTTTTGTAACTAAACGGTTGTAAGCGAATTAATTTGGACGCATTTGTACACAATGTACCAGGTATGTATATAAATGTTAGATGTACTACGGATTATTTAAAACGGTTGAAGGTTTAAAGGACGTATTTTATGGTTTTGTATTAAATTTTCAGAGTTTAATTATCAAGAAGAAAAAAAAAAATTCAATTCGTACATAATTTAATACACAACGGTACAAAGCTTTGATTGTCCTTGTCCTTGTCGTACCTATATATATATATATATATACGTATACAGATCGCTTTCATGTAATAGTAATTAATGCATTGCACGCGAGCGAAAAAATAAAACCGCTATTAATATTATATAGTCTATTTTATACAACATATTATAATGCATATAAATTGTATTGGTCCTTGGCCAGCACGATATTACGATCACGAAATAGAAGACTATGTGAATATTATGTATCTGTATTATGTTCACGGTAATTACTATAAAATTCATTTCGTCGCGTGCGGACGTCATCTACATGAACATAATAGTCATAATTTGACGTTATACGTCAAATACGTTTTACTTTATCAAATACGATTCTATGAGTAAGCGAATACATCGGGATGAGGAGTAAATTGAAAATATCTATTAACACGAACGGTCGACTATTCATTGTGCAAGATATAATGCGAAACGCGAATGGTTCATACGTATTATGCCGTATTAGTACGACATATTACGACTGACATTTGAAAGAGTAAAAGTTAATAAACCATATTACAATGAGAACGAGTTTAATTTATCGAAACAAAAAAGGGAATGTCACTATTACTGTATAGCGTACGTTCCCGTAAAAAAATCGAGAATTCCCTAGCAAACGAGGAGAAACATTACTTTCTGGCCTGTGTTTATGCCACTGCGAACACTTCTTTTCCCATATGAAAAAATAAACCTTCGGCTACGGAAAAGAGTTTACGAATAGAAGTTTTACCTATACGAACACTATGGCTTCAGTGGTATTCTCCCCCCTCCCACCAACAAATTGCGTAAGTATTAAACAAACGGAAAAAAAAAAAAAAAAAAACTGAAACCCAAAGGGTGTGGTAATGTTTTGTTATAATTGACGTTTTTCGTTTGGGCTTCACAAAGTTCTCTCGAATGCGGTTTAATTTGGACCTTTGCTCTCCTCATGCTCCTCACCACTACGCCATCACGCCGTATCTCTGTCCATGGGTTCCGTTGAAATGGAATTTCTGCGATTTTCCATTTGTGCTTCTCTGTGGCATGCGCGTATATATGTGTATAACGGTAGACATCCCTCTCGGACACGAATATACGGTCTCCAGACGAGAGCCAAAGGCAATGGAGTGATGATGGGGAGAGTGATAGAGAGCAAGGTCTCCGGGGCAAAAGGGAGAGTAGAGAGACGACCGATGTCCCGAGGAAACCAAAAAGTCTGTGCCACAATCGTATGTCCGTCTTCGTATATATATACAGAAATACATACAATACAATATGTAATGTACGCACACACGTTTGTACTCGTATATATATATTTAACTAAACATTTAGGGTAGAACAGCGCGCCAAGCCAAACACCGTTTGTAGACGTCCGCCACGTCGCACACGACACGCGCTCGCGTTTATTTATAATGAATTCCGGTCGGTTCGTCAGCAATTAAAATTGAAATTCTATCCCGCACTGCATAATAATAATAATAATAATACGACGTGTGCTCTAGACCATGGTAACGTGTTACCAGTTCTGTGAACAGTGGTCTATTGTGTCTGATTATAATATTATTCAAAATTGTCTTGAATAATTGTTAAATATTATTAGTTATAACAGAATACGCGGGTATACTGGTCGTCGACTCCACCACAACAGGTCTTGCGTAAAATCAAATTTGCGCTGTAGTTACATGGTGTTTTTTTTTTTTTTTCGGAAAAATCTCAGACGTGTCGGCGAATAGTATCTATACACCGACCGTGTCGAGTACGGACCCCGTACAACATCGTTGTAATTACGTATGCAAATAAAGTTGTGTAAAGTGTCAATTATAAGCGTCTGAAACAAGACGGAACACATAACCCACTGCTCGAAGAAGAAACTGCTTTTAATAGTATTACACACTCGCATTATACACCGACACACGTGCATTATTATTATATTTCCCGTACACATACGTGCGGGTCGTGTCACAAAAAGTTACGTAGGTGCGTGTGTGTACATAATATATTAATATAGATCGTGAATGTGTGTACGTGTGGGCTTGAACACACACACACACACACACACACACACACACATACACACACACACACGCATACGTTGCAGGTCCTTGTGGTTGACGAAGTTTTCGCGAATCCGTCATAAAGTTGGACGGAAGCGGACTTACACAAAGTACTGATAGGGTATGTGTGTGTCTGTGTGTGTGTGTATGAGAGAGAGAGAGAGAGAGTTTCACGTGGAATATATTTCAGATGTAACTTCTAAATGTTGTTATTCGGTAGTATAAGCTTATTGTTCTACGCGTACTTGAATGTACGCTAATTCGTAGGACCAATGGCGTAAACGTGTGAAAATTATAATGACGGAGATCGATCGATGACGGAAGGTTTTTACTTGTGCATATCATTTTATAAAAGCACTTTATTCGTACAGTTAAATACTGCAAACCGCATTCAATATAAAACATTTATCATGTAATGTATAATATGACGTAGTTATGCCGGGTACACACATGTCAAGAAAACAAAGCAAAATACAAACTCTTTACCAACACGAATGACACAATCTAAATAATCTTAAAAACGGAAACAAAACAAAAATCAGACTCTGCAGCCGTGTAGACCTATCCACTGTGCAATAGTTTGTCCCATCACTGTTCCTATTTATGATGGTTTTCTGAAAAATGGAACATCACAAATTGCCTACACATTTCGATACTTGGGACCCTATGTCGCCTTAACTTATCTACTTTAAACATTACTGTTGGAGGCTTTGGACGTGGTGAGTTTTCTCACCTTTTTCAGCTTGATAGATGACGACAATTCGACAATGTGAATATAATTCACAATATTATTGTATTGTTTTTTTTTCCTTTTTTTTTTCCACTGCTGGTACTGTGTAAAAGTCACACCCTTTAATCCGGACATACCGTTTGTTGTATACTATTATTGTTCATGTACCGTGGACGAGCAGGGTCGTATCGTTGTCGTCGTCGAAAACCACAAAAAGTCCCACTCGTTTCACTTATATACCTATTCGCGCCGGGGGGGAGGGGGGACGGAGATTGTGCACGCGATATTTCGGTGTGGCTATATGCGTCGGCGGGTAATTTTCGGTGAGTATTATTTTTCAAGAGCGGAAAAAAGTGTATGCTCCTATATATAGTGTTGGGTGGCGACGAAGGAGGCGTCATTCTATAATTGGATTAAAAAAAATTAATATTGTTTTTGTTCACGAGCTGCAACAGTAGGTATCTCTCAAGGAGGGTGGCGGAGAGGTTAGGGTACGTACGGAAAACCCATCAAAGAAGGACCTCGTCGAAAGCAATTATTTGAGTGGGGGGGGGATAACGCCAATATTGTATAAACGTTAAACTCGGTGTCGCTGTGGTCTTTGGTTAATCGGATTAGAATAAAAATAGTATAAAAGGAAAAACGTCGACTCCACGCGTATGTAGATCTGCAATCATAACAATATTGAAATCGTACCCTAAAAATAAACCTACTGCATCGCAGTAGTGGCTTTAGGTTTTGTTTCTGGGGGGGGGGCATAAACTTCACACATTATTTTTTCAATATTATATGATATATTTATTCAAACGCTTCAACATCAGTGCCACATATTACCTACATTAGTACAAAATATTATACAAAATAGTACACAAGTCATTAAAAGTGTATAATATTATATTAAATTCCCGTTTTTTTTTTTTTTGAGTTTGGGGGAGGGGGTGCAATCCTAGGCCCTCCCTAGAGCCGCCACTGCTGCATCCTGTACACACCATGCGTTCGGGGGGGATGGAAGCAGGGTGAGAATGTCACTGAAGAAAAGATTCCGTTCAAAGGATCTCAAAACCGAATTCGAACCACATTCGGCCATTTCCGTATGCTCGTACTACTCGTGCGTGTGCGCGTGGCGCGTTTCACTTTAGTTAATTATACGTAGACGCGTACGCTGGTCGTGCGTCGCCAAAAAACTTATCGATCTATTCAAAGGTTCACCCACACGCGGTCAAAGGTGCGTGATGTATTACGTGCGCGCGTATACATTCGTATCACGGGGCCGCATCAAACGAAACACGCGCGCATAATAATATCGTGCCGCAGACCCGTACGCGGAGATAACACGTTTACGCGTCGTCGAAAAATAAAACGTTCGTCCGGGGTTTGAATCACGGCTATAGATACTTTGGTTGCGCGACGGCCTATATGGGGTTGCAGTGAATAACGTCCAAAAATGTTCTTATCAAAATCGACAAATACCTGTTTGCTGCTAGAGATCCTTGTGGATTATTTTTGTACTCATTTTTGCCTCTATATATATATATTTAGATGATGTATCTATCGCCGTGACTATTACTATATAAGTGTAAGATAATTTTATTTTATTGAGGTTTTTCCCAAAAATGATAATAACCAATTGTGTTGCTCTCTGAAAATGAGTTTAATTTTATTTACATAATATATACAATTAACACATTTACCTGAAAATGAGACACGACAATTAAGTTAATTCTCTTCAGTTATATACCATATTATAAAACATTAATATTACACATTATTTAATACAAAAGTCATACATTGTCATTAACACTAGTCCTACATTATCACTAGGGAACGGATTTTATTGTAATAAAAAATCAAAATATGTAATAACCACTTAACAGGAAATAAGTATCAAAAGTAAGTATAAAATTCGTATCTCTTATCTAATTATTAAAACAATGCGAAACTACATATTCTCTAAGATTTAAAATTGTAAAATGGTGGCGATTTGGTCGTAAAATGTTTTTGTATTGACTGAAAGAACGTTCCACATCAACTGACGTAATGATGGCATACTTTATATTAACTACATCAAGTGGTGTGAGTTCGACATCCAATAATTCTGTTGGATTTAGTCTTAGGTGCATATTTAATTATTTTTAAATTTTTCAGTCCTTGATTTTCTTCTATCACATATTTACATTTTTCTCTTACTACATTTCCTATACGACATCGACATTTTTTCGTTAGGAAACTCTTTTAAATAAAAATTAGCTTTTGATTTCGATTTCACAACTTCCTTATTTTATATTTATATCGTCAGGCATTAACAAAAGGTACTAAACTAGTACGTAAATGTCATTTAGATAATGATAATATTTGGTGGTCGTCAAAAATTGAAAATCACTAAAATAAGTACTAAAATATGTACTTATCTACCAAATATGTAAAAATATGTATTTATACCAAAATATGTAAAAATATGTAAAATAAAATTGGGCTTATTTTAATTAGAATGATCTGAGTCGTGCACATGTTTTATCAGATTAAAAATATCTCATTCCAATAAAAATATGAATTTACAATAAAATCCGTTCCCTAATTATCACTAACGACTAACTACAGATTCCATTGTTCCATCTGTGATAACTGATATAACAACCAGCCATATCTTTATCAGTGTTGCCAACAGTGATACATACACGATCGAGGAAAGTATCTTTTCTTACATATTAATAATCCGCTGTGCCGATGAAGGCGCTGTTATTAAGCAGGTACTTCGCAGAATATATCAAGGGTATTTGTCTAATTTTATAAGAACATTTCATTCCGTTTTTTCTAGTACTGTTGCGCAACCATAGTATCTATAGCCGTAGTTTGAATACAGTCCATACGATGTGCCTAAGCCCAGACATGCGAGTAGTTGAGATGGCATATCAAATGATGTTCGTGGATAGTGTTTCCGCTCATGATGGATGCTTGGCCACGGGTTATATTGTATAATAAATTACAATGTCGTTTTTTATCATAATAGCAGGTGATATCGGTAGTATTATAATTATAAAAGCTATAGCGAAAATCAATTCATATATTATAAACAACCTTATTACTTGATAAATAAAATAAAAAAAACCTTATTTTTATTCTTTCCCCCCCTTCCGTTCTTCTATTTTCGTTATAATCTATAACATCATCATTTAAATCTATCAATAGCTAAAGTGTCACTAATGGGTGGCTCCTTTAATCACGACTTTCATGACCATTTTACATTCCTCGCATGTACTGTGCATAATTGTACAGATTGTTAATATTCTTAATAAAAATTAAAAAAAAAAAAAAAAGTAATATGTTATATATATATATATACACGTACGTTGAGAGTGAAATGTATTGTCTACAGGAGGGATCGGCAACCTTTTTACCTACGCGGGCCATAATTTGTTTCAGTTTTTTATGGGGGGCCGCATACAAAATCAAAATATTAAAAAATATAATTTTAACATTTAATACTAATATATTTACATACAGCAACAATCATACTATGAAGTTAACATTGCTGTTATCCTTATTAACTAATTTTTATTTAAACACATTAGTAGAGAAAATTTAAAAGTTTAAAAATAATTATTAAAATTGAAATTTTAAACACCATGATATATATTTGGAGGGCCGCAGAAAAAAGTTCCAAGGGCCGCGGGTTGCCGGTGCCTAGTCTACAGATTACGGTAATAATAATATATATGTAAATAACATTGGTCAGTGGTCACTTAGATTATTTTCGGCTATATAAAACAGCTAGACCACCAACTATATGAGTACATCGGAATCATGGTAGCCATAAGATTTTTTTTTTTTTAATTTTTATTTATAATACGTAAAATCTATAAATACCAATTTCATAATAAGCACATGTGAGAATTTACATTATTATATAGGCACAATTTATTGACACGGAGAAGTAATCATCCAGCGGCAACACTAATAAATGCGCGGTAATACTTTTATTATTTTATTTTATTCCAATACGTAGTCTTCCAATAGTCTCGTATTTTAATAATTGACCGATGGCGATCGCGAACGCAAAGTACTATGCACTATTTAAATGTATAATTAAAACGAATTCTTTAACATTTAAAAATTATTTTAACTAAATTCAGATTTGCAATGGATTTTAAAATACGTTAAATGTTACAACAAATTCTTTGTAATTACAAACGAAAAATAAGACTAATTTACAAACCAAAGAATTTAAACTTATTGAATGTTATGTCAAACTGAAAAATAAATGCGATTTAACTATGTACCTTTATATACATCATACATTAATAAATATGTCTGTATTTATTGATTTTGATCAAAAAGTTATTAGAAGTTTTATTTTTCTCTTGTGGTATAATTCTACATGAATTAATAATATAACGATTACAGTTTGTGGGATTTATTTTTTCAAATCACTTTGACGATCGGAAAATACGAATTTTCTTATGTAAAAGTAACTCTTGACTTTTTCAATGACGTAAAGTAAGATTGATATTGAAAAAAAAAAAAATAAAAAAATTAGATTAAATAATATTTTGTTAAATACAAAATCTAAATACTCAAAATAATACAACTACATGAGAACGATAACCTCAATAACAAATTATAACAAAATAACGTAAAGTTTTTAGTGTTTCAAGTTAAAAAAGAACGGATGGGCCTCGCTTTGCTGTACAGTTGGGGGTGGAATGCACCACGTTTATAGGATAGGTCATTATGACAATGGATTTGTTAAATTTGAATGTAATGATCGATATCATTGTATACGAATAACGATTCTGAACGGAGTTAATATGTTTGTCTAAAATGTGTATATAATAATATAGTATTTTATATTTAAATTGAATTATAATGCAATTTCGTAAAAATTTA
>JAIPRK010000809.1:109287-130910 GCA_025469195.1 Chaitophorus viminalis | reverse complement strand
TATTAGCGTTCTCTTTACATGGTTAAGTTTTCAAAGTATTTTAACATATTTTGACTTATTTATAGACAATTTAAATTTTCGATTTTTGTAAAATTTTTTTTTTTAAACATCTATAAAATTTAATTGGTTGGCCGAAAACTCTAAAAAATTTAATACAAGGTTTATAATAAGTTAAACATATTCTCACTAGAAAATATCGGAGATTGTTTCACTCAAATTTTTTTTATATGCCCATAAAGCTCAAATTTGTATAAAATGTGTCAAAATCACGATAATTTGCAAGTTATTTTGTAGATAAAAATTCATAAAATTTTTTCTGTTTATACTTAAGGTTCAAAACTTTAACACTAGTTTGTCCATAAGATAATCTTCAAAAATATATAAAAAATTTCTACTAGACTTAAAAGAAAAAAATTTTATGATCGTTTGAAATTTAAATTTTTACAAAATTGCATAAAATAGTGATTTATCGTCAAATGATTTTAAATAATTGTTATAATTCAAAAAGAATAAGTCGCAGAAACTTGAAATTTTTACCAGTTGTTAAGATAGACATTTTCTCTATGTCATATTTTTTTCAAAATATTATATTGATTTTTAAGCCACTTATAGGCATTTAAAAAATTCAAATTTTTTACATTTTTTTTTTATAATCGTTGATAAAAAAAAAAATTGATTTTTACAAAATACTTGAAAATTTAATAAAAGATTTCACACAAGTAGTTTTTATTGTCATTCAAAAATCATAAAAAGCCATAGGCACAATTTTTTTTTATAAGCGTTTGAACAGCGAATATTAACATAAAATTACATGTAAAATATAATATAATATATAAAATTCTAGACTGACAAATCATATCGGATTTTTTAAAATGCTCTAACTCAAAAACGAATAACCGCAACAACTTGAAATTTTTACCAAATCTTTATATTAGTGTTCTCTATGCATGGTTAAGTTTTCAAAGTATTTTGACATATTTTGACTAATTTATATACAATTTAAATTTTCGATTTTTGTAAGTTTTTTTTTAATTATCTATAAAATTTTTTTAACTGTCTGAAAACTCTTGAAAATGTATTAAAGGATTAATTATAAGTTATACTAATTTTAACTAAAAAATATCGGAGATGATTTCACTCAAATTTTTTTTATAAGTCCATAAATTTCAAATTTGTGTAAAATATGTTAAAATCGCGATAATTTGCAAGTTATTTTGTAGCTGAAAATTCATAAATAATGTTCTGTTAAAAACTAAGATTCAAAATTTTGACACTAGGTTATCCATAAGCTTACCTTCAAAAATATATAAAAAAATTTCTACCAGACTTAAAAAAAAAATGTTATGTCTGTTTTAAATTTAAATTTTTACGAAATTGCATTATAATTCAATTTAAATATAAAATTCTATATTATTATGTAGACATTTTAGACAAACATTTTAACTTTTAACTCCGTTCAGAATCGTTATTCGTATACAATGATATCTATCATTGCATTCAAATTTAACAAATCCATTGTAATAATGACCTATCCTATAAACGAGGTACACTCCATCCCCAACTGTACAGCAAAGCGAGGCCCACCCGTTCTTTTTTTAAATGCTTTCTAGGGGGTCAATTAGATTTAAAGTTTTTTTGAAAGTGCATTTAAATTTATATTTATGTATATTAATCAATAGATAAATATTCAATGATTTTCCTTCAAATTTGAGTCATTTCGCTTCAATTAAACACATAAATAGTAGGTAAATCATAATAAATGGAATAATGGATATTATACTCGTAACGCAATATAAGTAATCATATAATGCATATACATAAGTACGTAAATTCGTATACAAATGATTTAAATTTTCATTAAAATTCTCATAAGGGAATTTGTTTTTATTAAAAGTGTTTTTATTATTTTTGTTAAAAAGACAAGTGTCAGCCGTAGGGGACAGGACATCAGGACGTTTGTCTTCGGTCTCGTCTCCGTAATACTCATCCGTCTTCTCTTCTTAATTTCCCATTTCGCATATCTGTCTGCGTCTCTCATTCCTGGTGTATAATATTATATTATATACGTGTTGAAAAGAAATATTCAATACATGGCTTAAAACCGAGATGATTTTTACTGATTTTGATTTCGATTTTTACCGGTATTTAAAACTGGTATTGCATACCGGTTTTAAGTCCTGATTCAGTTTAATCATAACATTAAATGTGCGCAGAACGGCCAACAAATAAAAAAAAATGTACTTTTCGCCTGGTCATGGACGGTTGATATACCGTGTTGTGTTTCGCTGTTCCGTCCAAGTCATCATTACGTTCCAGCTGTCACTGCAAGCCATTCAATTATAATACTATATCTTCCAGCCACGGTGGCTGCTGCGATGGTGCCCACAAATCACAATAATTATAATACACAAACAAATGTGTAAATAAAAGATTAATTTGGCGACAAGCCATAAAAACAAACATAGGGAGAATATTAAAAATAACCGTTTACGAAGGGTTAAGAATACCGTGGTTGTCTAGTTTTAATCACTTCTTTTTTTCCACTTCGTCTTCTTTATATAATATATAGTATATATAATTATTTATGTTTTCTCGTTAACATTTAATTTTTTCAACTTTGTCCAGTTCATTTACGACGCTTCATATAGAACATATAAGTACACGTATATATTGTATACGTACAAATGTATGTACATTGAACAGTGTACACTGTTTATCGACAAAAAACGACGACGCTCTCGATGGCTGTCAACCGCGTGGCTATAGGAATTCCGTTGTACACACGTAATATATATATATATATTTGTATATAATATAATATGTACAGGCCGAGTTCAATTTGTCGTGTTTCCGCCGTACCGTCTCGCACGCAGTCTGTCATCCCGTGGTGGGTAAAGTAAACGGACCGGGTCGGGGAGTTGGTATGGTAGGCGTCGCAAAGGAGCAGAGTATAGCGGTCGATGTATATGTATAATACATACGCAAGCACACACGTATATAAATTCGAAGAGCGAATGCGCACGCGCCCGCGACAGATTGGGTCTACGCGCGCGCGTTTATGTGTGAGTGAGTGTGTGTGAGTGTGAGTGAGTGTGTGTATGTGTGTGTGTGTGTGTGTGTGTGTGTGTGTGTGTGTGTGTGTGTGTGTGTGTGTGTGTGTGTGTTTGTGAGTGTGTGCGTGTATGTGTGTATATTTGTGAGTGTGTGTGTGTGTGTACTGTATGTGTTTGTGAGTGAGTGTGTGTGTGTGTGTTTGTGAGTGTGTGCGTGTATGTGTGTATATTTGTGAGTGTGTGTGTGTGTGTGTGTATGTGCGCGCGCGTGTGTGTGTTTGGCACACGGGGAAGAAGGGGGCGCCCATCTGTCTGCAGAATCAATATAATAAAAGGAAGTTTTCGGCCGGTGTGTCGGTGACGTGGGTGGGCGCACGCGCTCGATTCGGCCGCCGTCGCTGGATTTCGCGTATAATAATAATAATAATAATAATAATAATAATAATAATAATAATAATAATAACGCTTATGTACCCATAATGTACGCGGGCACCGCACGCAGACGCGCGAATCGCGTACACTGGCGCTGCGGTACGCACACTATAGGTACGCGCCGGCGCAATGGACGACGACTGGCGTACCGCCGCCGCTGTTATCGCCGTCACTGCCGCTGGGTCGCGTACGAAAGAGTCGACCGTTGCCGCCGTTCCGACCGAAACACCCGGGAACACGAGTGTGACGCGTATTTCCAGTGCGCGGGTCGCGTAACGCAGCTATACGTAATCGTAGCGGTAACAACACCGACGGCACGCAACACCCGCAATAATAATAATATTATATATCGTTACGACGCCGCGTACAAGCGGGTCCGTCTGCGCGCCCAACTAACGGTTTTCCCCGGCCGAGCACAATATTGTACGCGTGCTGTGCTCCGTTTCCCGTCCGCCGCCGCCGCCGCCGCCACCGCCGCCGCGATTCGCAGTTCATATGTGTCCCCCCGTCGTTGTCGCCACCGTTGCACTAGTGCGGTCGAGTTACGTAGCGCGTGCCGGATAACTCGCATCATGCTTTCCGCCAACTTTCCGGCCGCCGCACACGTTTGCCTCGTGTTGCTGGTCACCGCGGTCGTCCCGCCGTTGTCCGGGGTCCGAGCCCAAGCCGAGGACATACCGCACAACGAGTAAGTATAATATATAGCTGATGCGAATCGTAGAGTACATTATCTATCTAGTCGATGTTTTTCACAAGCGGGTCTGAGATTACTAAACAATATCCCAATGCAAATTATTAATAGTACATCTTACAAAATATATAAATACTCTATTAAACTATGGTTGTTAAAATATAATACTAGTGACCTATAGCATAGGTAATGTACCGGTGTATATATATATATATATATATAATCTAGACTATTTATTTATTTAGGCATTTATTCGATTTTTGCTGTACTTTTTTATATTAAAATTATTTATAATTTATTACAATCTATCTTTTTATATTACTAATTATTAACTACTACTATAGGTATGTCTATTTATGTTTTGAATTATAGTCAAATATGGCGTAGTTCCTTTTTTCGAAAATATCAAAATATTGCAAAAAAAAAATTTATAAATTATATTTTATCGAAAAGCACACAGGGAAAGCGCTCATTATGCAGAATCATCGTAGCCGGTTAGTCGACCTCATCGATTGGTTCGACGAATGCGACTTTGGGCTCAGAAATCGTTTTATAGCAGTTGTTCTTCTTGGGTCCGTTGAGCCGTTATACATGAAACCATCCTGTCTGACGAAAAATCCTCTGTTCTTCACCGTCCAATACGCTATAGGTTCCTCCAGTCAGGCAACACCTCTTATAGACGATACACACGATACTTTTTATCACATCTGAAACTATTATGTCTATGATATTATATAAGTATACGTCGTTCAATCACGTGCACAAACTGCTGATCCTACAAGCCATTGGACGCAATAATAGTTGCTTTTTGCTATACTGCATACTGCAGTTCTGTGCATTTGCACACTTTGTCTCTTTTTCAACCGTTCGTAAGTTTAGTTCTACACGTGTTCTAGTCGTTTGTTTCGCTATCAATGAGTCCAAAACTTTCTATGCACAATGTATGTCCTCGTTTTGATATTTTCATGCGATGTTCATCATGGTCATTTTAAATGTCATATTATATTGTCTTTTGGAAACTCAATACTATTAAATTAAAGTTTAATATTAGAGTAAATAAGTAAATTCATTACTCATACACCGTACAAGGTACAAGTAAATATCATTATAATATATGTTATATTTAGTTCAATTTCACTTGCGTCTCGTGAAGAATCTGTTGAAACTTGGGACCACTCTGGAGGAATATATCTCAGCAACCTTTAAACAGTAACGATTCAGTAATGGTTGAGCAATTTATCAAATTTTATCTTATGCTAATATATATAAATAAAATAACTTTTAAATGTTATGTTTTAAAACTTTTGTGGTATACTTTTGTAGTTTAACACGAGTAGACATATAATTACTGCTTTTTTAATACAAGATAGGTACATTTGAATTTTACAAGATATAATATATTCAATTTGTATATAATAATGAGAACAGGGAAAACGGAATAGATATAATGATATCGGAATGATAACTACATGGAAGAAGATTCAAGGTCTTCATACTTAAAAAAAGCCAGGATATAATGAATTAGTGTGGTCGAAGAAGATCTATAAACGATAGAAGTTAAAGATTGGAGAGAGGTGTTTTAAGATAGAGACAGGTGACAAAGTGTAATAATGACAGAAAAAATTCTTAGAGTGAAGAAGGAGAATAATATATATATATATATATAGCACACAATTAGAATGGAACTTAACTAGGAGTCGCGGTCATAGACAGTTGTTATAACTAAAGTACACAAGAAATGGAGACTTCTCCTCATTAGTCTTATCAATCATGATGACTATTTTATTTTTTGTTTTACTCAAAAATATTTTTTAGAAAATAATAAAAAGGTTTCAGAATATACTTATCTAGAAGTGTTTTGAACGTAATATAAATAAAATTGCAAAAAGCAATCGACTTTAAAATTTAAAATTACATAAAAGCTATGTGACTGTATGTTTGTACTTAACTATCATTAACTATCTAATTATATGAAAGGTATGAACAATGGACATAACATCATATTGGCTATGAGCATAGTAGCTAATTTGTTTTCGATTGAAGCGTGGAATCATGAAAATTATTCTTTTAATTTGGACTCATTTTTATTATTATAGTTGATACATTCATTAATTGTTTTTCGGATATAGTTTCATTTATTATATTTATTTTACATTTATTTCATTAATATAACAGCTATTTGTTCAAACTAAAGAATGGAAATTCGACGCAGATGGTACTTTAGAGTTACAAAGGTTATTTTAGGAGTTTTATAGAAAATTATGAAAAACTACTGCTTTATCGGTAACACTTGGGAGGAAGAAAACTTTTTGCACTATTTCACAACTTTTTAATAATTCTTGAAACTCAAAAATTATGACACCAATGTTTGTTTTTGTATTTTATATACGTAGGTAAAATGACTTCTAAACTTTTATCATTTTGACTCCATATATAATTATATATTTTTGTGTACATTTAACATTTTAAGCTTTAAGTTACAACTTACGTTGGTAAAAATTAAATATATTGAATCAAAGACTATATTATAATTTGATTGATTTATTAATATTTTATAGTAAAATTTTCTTAGTACAGCTTAGAAATACATTTTAACTTACATATCTTCCATGAGAAAGAACACTTTTTTAAATATGACCTTTTACATTTTAAGTATAAATATTCATCTTGTCCTAGTTAATTTTATTTTAATACTTAAATATAGAATTTAATACTTTATTAATTCTAATGAACAAATATAAATATTCTGAAAACTTTAAAAGTAATAATTGTCCTTAAGCCTTTAACTTAACAGACAGAATTAAATAAATGTATGAGGAAGTGAATAATATGTAACCAGATGGCAGATTTCATGAACTAATACTCATGGTTTTTAAGTTAATTTGAACTAATGATAAAAATAATTTTTTAAAATCTACACACATAATTAAGTTGTATCAAATACACTTTAAAACCAAAAATTATTATTAAGTTTGTAAATGTAGTTAAACGTTTTTTTTCATAATTAGTAGAGATAATTATTATATTTATTTGAATAGTATAGGTAATCAAATTTTAATGTTAGCCGTAACGTTCAAAATTATTAAGATACATGTATATATAATGACGTTATATGTAATAAATATTTAATAATAATTTAAAACTAACTTCATTAAAATAAGGAAGAATTAAATGAGTGATTCTAAAGTATTAACTTAATATGATCATTAAATAATTTTAAATTTTTTAAATGTAGCTATTTAATTTAAACGTTAAATCCTCTTTTCCAGTTCTAATTTAATATCATTTAATTATTAATAAAAATTAAAAAAACACTCGATCGTATTAGAAAGATACGAACCTAATACGTAACTACCTAGTACCTTAAGTTGTATTTTTATCATTCAATTGTATAAAACAAAAAAAGCTAATATTTTTCATCAATCTTTAATAGTTGACTGATTTTAGGACGGATAGCATAGGTATAAATAAAGGATTACTGAATAGTATTCGTTAAATTGATTGTTTATTAAGGGAATCAAATTGAATAGCGAACGAGAGAAAATTCAATCTCATAACTTAGTATATGTATATAATATATATATGGAACTGGATACGAATATATATGGTATTATTTTTATTCCTGAAATCAGTTTACTCTCAAAGAAAACAATGATTTTTTTTAGTGAAAAATCTGTGTTTTCAATACAGCTAGAGAATTCACGTCCGTATAAATTATTCCAGTCTTATAGTTTTATAAGACTATTATTATTATCCTTTTTATCCAAATACATTTCTTTCAATTTTATTTTCAAAACCGTTAAGCTTGCCAACTCATTTTTTAAACAATATTACATGAAAATACTAGAACTTATTAATTATAAAGGGATTTAATACATGGTCAAAATAAATTCCTTTACTTGCAAGAAAAATTGTATTCTTATAAATGTATATACATTCTACTTACCTAACGTGAACCAATCATAAATTATTATAGTTTAAGTAATTACACATTGAGTATGTTTCACACGTTTAGTAATTGTAACATTATATTACTTATATTACATCATAGTATATACGATTTCAGTTATTATATTATTTTATATAAAATATTTTGTTTTAATTATGTCATATATACATGACATTGATATATTATGTCGACAATAAATTATAAACGATAACATACCTATTCTTTCTAGACGTACTTAAAAAAAATATGATGTTATTTACGCCAAGATATTCACGTTAACAAGCAATATTGTGATAAGATTTTATAGGCCTATATGGCTATAACACGTTTATACTACATTATATCTTACGTCTGTTTTGGTAATCCGATCAATATTTCTGAGTTGTATTACACACTAAAACCTTTCTCGAGACTCGGCCAATCCACTAGTCAAAACTATACTAATATCCATTCAGTACTTTTCGAGATGTGCGCATACATGTAAAAATAGATCTTCTATTTTATAATATAATATATAGATAATAGCTATAAAAAAATATGACGAATAATTGTTATTTATTTTTAATAATAACTAATTTATTAACGTCGATATTTTATGAACTACAATTTCTGCGGTCTTGTTTGATTTTCTATTTCACAATGTAATACATTTTATACATATTAAATAGATGAATAAGCTGAATCTACCACATTAAAATTGGTAATAAATAATAATATGTCTCTTTCGTAGTCTCAAAATTATAAAAAATGGAAATGTATCTATAAATGTGTAATATTTATGATATAAATTTGTAAGTAACAAAAATATAAAATCGGTGCCAGTTTTATAATGTTTCATCAATTTGCTCAAAAATATCGTTGAAAAAATGGAAAATTTTAAAAATAACAACAGAAATGATAGGATTGGTTAGGTTAGGTCAGTTTTTACATTGTTTACACGAGTTCTAGAGAGTGTGACTATTAGCCGTTTGTGGCAGTCAATGTGTTTTTTCGTATTTCATTATATTTAATACCTTACAATGTATGATGATTTAATTTAATTTTTTGTGCCACTAGAATAAACCGTTTGTTTGAGGAGATAGAGTAGTGTCATTTATCCAGCATTTGTAAATAAAATTATTACTGACTGCAATTGAAATTAGGAAATAGTCTTAATATATCTTTGCTATTATGTATTTATTATATTTATATTTTTGATAGTTTATGGAATGAATGTGAAAAATGACCTTAAATACTTAAAAAAAAACTGGTATAAGTCTGTTTATCCTATGGTTCGATCTGTTTCGAAGTATGAAACCATTCTACAAAAAAAGGATAGGTATGTCTATTGTTAAAGTTAGATTTGTTACCACGGTTTGTATAAAAGTTATAAAAGATAGCAATAGTTTTTAAGTAAGAAACTGCTCTACCAAGATGATAATTTTTTTTAAATATATGAAGTTATTTTTCTTTGCAACGACAAAGGCTTGAATCCTTAACTCTGTTATTGATACGGGCAAATAAAAATCTATTTATGTATGTTTTAAATTTTAATTAGTATTCTAATGTTATAATTACGAATATTAAAGCAATGGATACTTGTGTCGCGCAATAATAGTACAATTTTACATAATTGGCTTATTTTTAGGCTATAAAGACATTTTAATCATTTTAGTGATTTAGTCATTTGAAATGTGATCACTCGATGTTTCTTTTCTTTCCTTGCTCTATAATACCATTGTAAAAAGGAACATATCACTCTTAAAACTTATCATTTTAATCATAAAATATTTAGAATTCTAGAAGTGCATTCATTGTTTTGTTCCTGTTTCATACAATTGGAATGAAAATATTAAGAAAGCGACTTTTTAAAAAAACTTTAAATCGTATTTGATGTCAATGGAATATTATTTATTTTAACTTTTGTTACTCAAAAAATGACCCTTAATTTTTTATCTATTTTTACAAGAAATAATCTATTAATTAACATGCATAAATTGTTGAGGTAATTCGTGTTGTTTAAATTTGGTATGTTCCATTACAAAATTTAATTTTTAGCGTTTTTAATGATGTGTCTACTTTCATATGAGAATCTTTTATTTAAACTGAAATTTAACAAAGAGTAGGTTATTCGTTGAAAACATCTTTTGTGTGTTTGATAAAGACGAATTAAAAAATTAATACGAGGAAAATTAAATAATAAAGGTAACTTTTGATTTTTGGTATTGTAATTTAAAAATGAGTTTTCAAATTTGAATTAAAGTGTAATAAAATATAAAGAAAAAATAATTAAATGTTTAAATTTATTTAGTGATACCTTACGATAAAAAGTAATTGTTTTAGATATCTAATATTATCTTAGAAAATAAATATGTACAAAAGTGATTAAATAAATATTGTACTGACTACTGAGGCATTATTAACTATAACCATTAACCATATTCAGATAGGTTTATGAAATATATTTTTTGTATCCTGTTTATGAATATTTGAACTAAACTTTAGTAATTAATACATCATAATATGAAAGATATTTCAATAAATTAGTAATTTATTTGAAAATAAATATAGTGGTGTTTTAAATGGCTGGAAACAGCTTGACTGAAGCTTCAATCTTATACTAAACATTGATGATGTTACATTTATTTCAAAATAATTTTTTTTTTAATGTTCTTTAATTAAAATAATTAATATTTAATATAAATATCTAGTTATAAAACTATTTTTCAAAATTATATAATATGGTTTTCCGGTGTTATAAATAATGGATCAATAACATAATTTTGAATGAATGAATACTCCACTGTAAATATTATATATTTATTATCTGAAATGCGTGTTTTATTTTACCATAATATTTTAAAATTTGTATTGTGTGAGATATGATCGGCTGCGAGTTTCCATCTATCTCTAACCAATCTAACCCGTGGAATAAGAAACGATTTTAAAAAATATTGGCACCGACAAAGACCAAAACTATTATACCGAATCATTTGAAATTTAGTTTTATTTGTTTTATAATCAATAGTTACACTAAACTAGGCTTTAAACAGTGGCTTTAAACCTAGGTCCCGGCCAAAACTGTTCCGTGTGAAGCCGAGTAATTCAGCTAGTATCATATATTTTTATTTAGAGTATCTGGAAACTGACCTAGGTATCTACTCGTATAATTTATTACGTGTTATCTTTCTTCGATGTTTATAAACATTAATTATAGTTTACTTGAAGGTATTTTCCAAATGGATTTTAAACCCCTAAAATCCCTTGGCTGATACCGAACGGCGAACACCCTCAAATACTGTATTATACCTACTTCTAAGAGTATTAATGGTATTTGAAACGAGGTGGTGTTAAAACGATATTTTGTCATTTTTCCCCTATATATCCTCTTGTGTCGTCCTTTAAACGTGCCTTGGGGCTTGGATACATGCGCGAATAATTCCACGTAAACACTCAATTGTCATTCTTTACTTGTTCCACTTTTGTACTATATTCGAGTGCCTACTTTAATAAATATTATAATACACACAAAATACATATTGCATTAATTAGTTAGTGGTATGTGTTCATTCCATATAATAAGTATATGGACATAACAAATTACTTGAAAACTATGAGCAATAAGTTATGTGTACATATATACAGAGAGGTTAAGATTATGAGAGAGAGAGACAGAAACAGAGAGAGAGAGGGACAGAGAGAGAGAGAGAGAGAGAGAAAGAGAATTGGGAGTAAATAGGATATACCTAGCTGGCCAGAGATAGTATTGTATACCGAGGATAGGAGCTGTTGGAAAATCTAAAGCTAGATATAGCAGGCTTATTACAGCCTGCCATGTATATAATGGCATGCCATTAATTTTATCTCGAATTTGATCCTCGGCGGTTTTCCAAAGGGGCATTTATTCGTGTACTCGCACGCGTATGCTGCAACGTCCACGTGTGGTACCACCCCGTATAATGAATGGAATCAGTGAAATATTACACTGTAACCACTCGGGGGCAACAGATGCCATTATACGAGAAACCCGTAATAAAATTTTATCTCTTACGCATACGCGCAATAGTGCAGCTGCGATGGGGGTGGCGGTTGGATGTTACGACGACGACGATGGTGGTGGTGGTGTGGTATGTACTCGCGCGTCGCGGATATCATCCCTTATATTTCATATATTGTTTTGCGACAAACCGGAAGGGACTGCTGGGTTATTGGATGTGGCAGGACTTGTATAACATATAATAATCATATTGCAATGGAATGTGATATAATATATCACTTTTCAACAGTTTATTTATTTAAAAAATTATTTTTTTTTAGATTTTTAGTGAAACGAAGAATAATATATTAATTTTATTATTATCAGTATTTAAATTTTCTATTTTTACTTTTTATCTGTGTAGTGTGTACACGATTTTACAAGAAAGATTGTTCCGATCATTAAAATTTGAGGGAGTATTTTTTTTTAATTACTCAATGGTTTTCTGAATAATTGAGAAAAACAGGGTACAAATTTCAAAAAACTTTTATTCAAAATTGAATTTTGAACCTGGTACCACCTAGTATTTTTTACACACTGTTCTATTAGACTACATTTTTTATAGACATTGAAAAATTTCATGTTTATGATTTCTGGGTACAAGATTTTTCATAATATTTTCTTAAAAGTCAATATACTCGTAAGATTTTTTCACTGAAAACTTAGTCACAGTAATGTTTGTAATGTTACGATTACACTGTATTTGTTTTGTTATCATAATCAATAAATAGTGATTGGTGTAATATCTTTTCTATGGTATTGACTCGAAACATTTACCAAGTACGTAATTTAGATTAGCATTTAATAATTTCCCCTTACCATCGGTTGCCGCAATCGACATTTATTCGTTCTTCTTACCTACTGGCTACTTATTCCAAGTTATTACTTAATGGCTATTCGCATTGAAGTCACTCATATTATATAAAATATAAAACATATAAACATTTTAGTAAATTAAGTCTGGCCTGGCCTGATATTTTTTTTAAAAAATAAACTCTGTTCCGTTCATTGTTATTTTTTTATTAAGTCTAGTGCCCAACCAGGTCAACCAATTTTAGTAAAAGAAAAAAATACAATTTGTTAAAGGAAATTAGTATACCAACTTGCAGTAATTTACCTATGACTCTATGAACACCACTTTTCTAAAGAAAATTTTTCGTAGTGTCCAAGGGACAAGGTAAACGCATAAACGAGTACTTTATCTTATTCAGTAACAACATTGATTTTAGAATATAGAATATTTCGTATATTTTTGGTATATTCTAAAATCAATGGTAACAATAACATTTTTATTTTATTATTATACTATTATAAACCGTTGGATAATTCAACAAAAACCAACACTGATTGTGAAATAATGATGTCACTTTATGCCGAATTGCCCTCGAATGATTTATTTATAAATCTGGCTATTATCTTATCTATAGTATCTAATGCTGACTTATTTATTAAGTGTGTAAAATATTTAATAACGATATTTAATTTCGGAGCCAGCACAAAAAGATGGTTTGAAAAAAGCCCGGGCCTGAAAAAGTATATTGACTTAAAAAAAAGTCCGGTCCGCTACATTTATATTTATCCAAGGCCCGGTCCGGCCCAGCAAGAAAAAATTGTTGGAAAAGAGATCGGGCTCGGGCCCAAACAAGTGTATTGACCTAAAAGGTCCGGGTGAAAAATTTAATATGCACGAATTAACATTTTAAAAATTTCAATAAAAAACATCTTATGTTGTATTTAATAAACATATTATGCCCAGAAATAATAATAAATAAAAAAGTCTAGTTTTGGTTTAATCATATCGCGTAGTACGAGCTTTAAACGGAACGCGTATGAATTCCACGTCGTCATAGCCAACGATGCAGACAGCTAACGTGCGTTTTCGGATCATCAAACCGATACGCCAGACGACTGTACTCGTACGTATGTGTATTTAAAATCCTTAGGCATTACAAAGTGACAGTTTCTCCGAATTAATAAGTAAAAATACCTTTTGTTTTATATTTATAAGTATTTTATACCTGGTACATGGAGGTTACCACATGGCTAACACTTATTAACATTGATGCACTTTATTTCGAGAATATAAATGTTCATGTCATTTGTAATCGGTACATAAACATATTAAAACAATAAGTATTAACAAGACATCTTAATTACCCGACAAAAAAAAAATTATAATTCATTTTATTAATGACGCTTACACACATATTAAAAACTCCTTCAAAACGCCACTACCAGTACTTTCCAAAATCACACAAATAGGTACCAAGGATACCCACCTTAATAAAAACATTGTATCTGCGGGCGTATATGTGTATGTTTCTAGAATATTATTTAATTTAATATTAATTGGCTTCTCGATTACGGCAATTCACTATATTAAATAATTTAATTAAAAGTTGTCTCATTAGGTATTCAAGTATGCTCTAAAAATTAAACAAAAAAATGTTTTTAAATTATTTATAATTATTTATAAGAAAAAGTTGTTAGAATTAGTTTTAATAAAAATAAAAAACAAGTAACATTTGACATAGAACACATAAATAATTATCAATGTATTATAGGAAATACTGTATTGTTATCAAGGTGGATATATATATATAAATTTTCTGGTATTTTGTTACAGCGAAATTTTTTTTATTAATAATTACAACAAAAAAAATTGAATATTTCAAATGTCTATAAATATCCTAAGATATTAGTAAAGAAAATATAAGTGTAATAAAACTTCTTTAGACCCGCTCTTAAAATTCTTATATTTCATAAAGTTTTCTAAAAATTATTAATGAATAATTAGTGTTTAATGAAAAAATTTAAAGTTGAAACTTTATAAACTATGAACTTATATTTATAATTACTTGTTGTTTGCTATAGGTATTCTGTAACTTTTTAAGGGCCAATGTCCTCTATTACAAATTATATAGGTACCTAATACTATAACATCTTTAAAATAAAATTAACTGACCTTCCGAAATTTTTACGTGGCTGTTAAGATTGAGATTGAAATTTATTATGACCAAAACTGACGCTAAATAAACAAGTAATGTACCTATCTACCAAATTATTTTAACAGTTTTTTTAAAATGAATCCAAATAATATGTTTGATGACTACAAAGTTGTAGTCACCAAATTATTCTATATCACCACTTGTATATTTACCACAAATCACAATAATGTGTAGAAGAGGATATTCGTGCTTAAATAGTTACAAATTTTGACCAGCAAAAATTATAAAACTTTAAAAGTATAAAATATATTTTTAGTGCACATAGCGAACGATCACATTGTCAAAAAATTACATGATATTAAATTGGAGTGACTGTTTCGTGAAAAAATGACCTTATTATGAAATATTTTTATATTTTATGTAGTGTGAAAAAGCCCTTAAACTTTTTATTATTATAGGTCTTCTACAATATTATAGTCTTCTTGCGGCCATTGTTGAAATAATTGCTATATTAATTTCTTAGTTTGATAGTGTAAATTACTATGTTAGGCGATATGTTTCAGTGTTTTAATTCAGAAAATACTGAAAGTATATGTACAGATTAATGGATAAATCAATTATTGTAATAAAAGATTACTGATAATATCAAATGTAGTAATTAACTAGTCAAAAAGTTAAAGTTTAGTTAAGAAATTATAGTTCTCAAAAGTACTTATTTAACTTAACTAGTTGGTTCATTTTATAATTAACTTAGGAGCTTAACTAGTTCAATTGACTGTTTATATACCTCAGCTTTTCTCAGTTAATTTTAAAATATTCTGTTCAGTTACAGTCGAAATAATCCCATACTATAATAATATAAAAAATATATTTATGTAAATTAAAATATGTATATTGTATATATACTACCTATATACTGTCATACCGTATACTGCTGCACTTTATACTGTACAATATGAAAAAAGTTCAATAACTTTTTGTATATTGTAATTTAAGAAATTAGAAAAAACCCATACACTATATGTGTTCCACATTACAATTAAAAAAAGTAGATTTAATTTTTTAAATCGAGTTAAGTTATATATAATATTCTTTCCATATATGAACATTAAAATCGTGTTGAATTTATGATTTGTTAATTATTAACTTCTAAATTCTAACCTAATGATCTTGTAAACTCTGATCTTATTACTAAACCTAACTCGAGTTTTAAATTGAGTTGATTATTATCATTAAATTTCGATATTATATTTTGTAATTTATAACAATAATATATTGATTATTGACTACACTCTTATATTATAGTCTTTATTTTAAAAAAAATATTTGTTACTTTTAACTATGCTTTACGTTTTTCTGTAAATGTAACCCATTAGTTAACTATATTATTGCATCAAAACAATAAATAATAACGACCTTGAGTTTTTATTAAATTTAATTCAATGTTTAATAATGTAATATTAAGTTCTAAAAATGTTTGGAATACTCAGATTTTACTCAGCAAAATAAATGCTATTTATTTAAGAATTCCATAGCAAATTATTAAGATTACAAGTTTTGTTTACATTATTTTTCTCCTAAAAACGTTATTTTACATGCTGATTTATACATTTTAGATTCTGAACGGAGTGATGGAATCTATTGGTTTTACAATGATGAGTGTTTTTTTTTAAAAAATACAAAATTACAAAAAAACGGGAAATTTTTACGCAAAACCACGTTTTGATAAAATACATATTTTTAAAATGCTCTAACCCAGAAAACGATAAACCGCAAATATTGAAATTTTCACCAAATGTTTATATTGGTGTTTTCTAAATATAGTTAAGTTTTCAAAGTATTTTGACTTTTTTGACTTATTTATAGACAATTTAAATTTTCGATTTTTCCAAGTTTTTTTTTTTTTGAAATATCAATAAATATTTATTATTCAAAAAGTTTAAGTCGCAAAAATTCGAAATCTTTATCAGTTGTTTAAATTGGCATTTTCTTTATGTTATTTTTTACATTTTGTTATTTATGTCTTACATTTTGTTGATAAAAAAAAATTTGGCTGTTACAAAATACTTGAAAATTTAATAGAAAATTCCACAGAAGTTGTTGTTATTGCTATTTCAAAATCATTCAAAGGTATAAGGCATATTTTTTTTATTTATAAATGTTTGAAAAGCGAATATTGACATAATATTTCAATTTAAATATAACATAATATATTATATAATATTTCTATTCTAGATTAACATATCATCTCCGTTAAGAATCGTTATTCGTATACAATGATACCTATTATTGCAATCAAATTTAATAAATCTATTGTAATGACCTATTCTATGAACGACATCCATTTCACCTCCTACTGTACAGCAGAGCGAACCCATCGGGTTCTTTTTTAAATATTATTATAAATATTCTGTTCTGCCTCCAGTTGTCTATTTAAAATAATTGTATTTTATTTAAGAAACAATAGTTTGTTATTCTCTTCATATAATCGAAGTATGATAATAAGTTATTTATTTATATTTTTAATATAGATCACAAACAATTTGACTTGACTATGTTAAATGTTTTCAATATTAAAATTCTTTATTAAAAAATTATTAGAGGGTATTTGTATTGGAATCCTTGAAAGTAATACTGTTTACATGCAGATAACTAAAGTTATAAAATGTTAACGATTGTAATGGTATAGTTTTTTGACCTATAAAACTTTCATAAGTCTTAACATTTATTCGTTTATGAACCATGAATAGTTGGTATGTACACGTGTTTATTTCTGTAATTTTTTTCTTTTATGTATATAATAAGCATGATTCACGTGTAGTAGTTGATACTGACGTATATCAAAATAATGGCAAATTATCATCAAGTTGCATGAATCATTATAAATTGCCTAAACGTTAGTACTAGATACATTTAAATAGCTGATATAAGAGAAGAATATACATTATACATAATACAGTTGTTGTAAACGTTGTTGTATATGATCCATGATAAAGAGGTGATTTGTGCTAATCGTTTATTTCGGTTTTATTATTATTAGCTAATTACCTTCTTGATTATAATAATAAGTTATTAATAATATTTATATCATACACGATGTATCGTAGAAATATTCTAATAAATCACCTTCTAAATTAGTTTCACTAATCTAACAAAAGTTATTCAACTCAAAATAATATATCGCGGATTTTAAAAGTTTCCGTTTTTAACGACTACGACCATAATTGCAAACAAAACAATCAACAAAAAATAATAAAACTTTCCTATCATTTATCTATCCTTAAGAAATAAAAATATCTAAATCTATAATTGTCTAGTCAAATCCTGTATTATATTGGTAATACATTTTTATAATAACAAAATAAATGAAAGATTGTTGATGTAAGCTGTTGAAGAAGCTTGACGTGAAAGCCATCCTTCGGTGTAGTTATAGTTCTCATTACTCAACAAGTAAGGTCGCGGTACCATTTGTTTTTTTAGTTACTTTATAGAGTTACCAAGAATGGTAGGAATAAATACATTGGTAATGAAAAGGTTTAAATAGTTTCACAGACGAGAATAAGATCTTTTATAGGGAGTTTAAGCAACTTTTTAGACAAGAAGGATAATGTTCTTAGTGGAGTGAGTGATTGGAGATATAAAATGGAGTTTTGGTGATTTGGCGAAGGCATTTAGTTCAAAAATATTGGATAGGGTTTAAATTGCATGATTTTTCTGAGGCCCAGGATTAGGGGTTGTAGATGATAGGTCTATGTATGTTTGAGTAGAGTATCTTAGAATTGTATTAAATTGGTATGTTTGGATATGAGTAGAAGTTAAAGTTGTCGGAATCTGTTATTTAGGATGGTTTGCTTAGAACTGTTTAATAATGTGGGTTGCCCAGGTAAGTTAGCGGTCTATGTACAAGGAAAGATAACAAAAGTTTTGAATGTAAAATAATGTTATATAATGTAGTTTTGTTAATTTTTAATGTGTTAAAATTTTTAATATAATGTACAGTTTTTAACGAATAAAATAGTCATTTATATCTATTCAACAAGTGTATAAAATGTGTTACAAAAATCATAAATACAGTCCACTTCTATAAATTATAACAGCTGTATATTATGGTGCAAATTTAAATAATTAATATATTATACTCGTATAGTAGTTAACAATATTCAAGTAATAATAGTTACATTTCAAGTTTTTCTATCAAACTTATTTGAAATTACAAGATTATTTAAGATGTACAAGTTACACTCGCATGGGTGACCTTAGTGAAACATTTTTTATATAATCGTATTAAAATATTAGGTTAGATGACCTTCGACCGAAATGTTTAATATTTGTTATGTCGTAAAGAATTTATGAGTATTGTGAATCAAATGTAATATACAGGGGTACAGTGATTTAGTAACGTTGTGGTTAGATATTGAGTATAGAAGCATACATTATGTAATAAAAATCTTGCGAAGGTATGATTTTGCAGTACTGCAATGGCGGATGAAAAAACTATCAATGAAAATAAATATAAACATTCTTAATGCAGAAATAGGTAATGTAATATAATATTATATGTACGGTGACTGACGACTATTACTTTTGGAATAGCTCGATTATAAATCGATACAACTTTTGTAAATATGATAAAAATATTTCTGAGCAAGTAGGTTTACCTATTATGCAGATTAAATATATACTAGCTAATAATATAAGTAATATGAGCGATATTTTAAAAAAAAATATCCACTGGGGATTAGGAGTGATTTAGGGTCATCATCTAAAGAATGTATAATAATCATGGATACCGATTGATCTATTTAAACATGGAGATTTTCTAATAAAATAAATCTTCTCAATCACGTACATGAACACATAATAGTACACACTATATTGTATATACATATACGGATGATGTATTCGAAATTTCGTTATCATTAATGTAGTATTAATTAATGCCTTCTATAATTGTGTAATCAGATCAATTATTTAAAAAGTTGTTTTTTCTTAACAAACTTAATAAAAATGAAAAAAAAATACTTCATTTAAGAATTTTGATTATTCTTTTTCATAAATTCTCTGCTCTATGAATTCATCATCACGATACAATCTTAACCAGAATCTCAGAAGTTAGAATATTTCTAGGGGCTTACTATATTTTTATATGGGGTTCCTTAGTAAAGTCGAGTAAACGTATTGCTATATATACATATATATTATATTATAGTAAAATTGTTAATTGAATAGATGACAAAAATAATAATAAGAATTGTCTAGGCGTTTTTAAGTAATTTATTGTAAAAATGTTAAACATAGTAAAATTTTTAAGCTTTCACAATACATAATTAAAGGTATAAAAATTGTAACATAAATAATTGGTGTGAGTTTGAATTGCTTAGGATTACTGTTTTATGATTTACAAAGGAATATCGATACCATACAGATTCTACTTTAAAACGAGTGAGCTATACCTACATTTTAGTTTTCCATTGCAATTATCTCGGAAACTACTAAGAAATTCCAAAAATGATCTGTCTAAGATACCATCTGTCTCCTATTTCCAATCGATTGAGAGAGGCCGTATGAAACGTTAAGAACATGCTCCCTCAACCTGTGTACGTTTCAGCCTAATATTATATTCGAACGCGTACTCGTTCGTTCAAAGTCGACATGAAAGAAAATCGCGCTCTTAAATGTGTACGTTTGTATTACCAATTTGGTATATACAATATTTAAACGAATCCGTTTCATATTGTATGACATTTTAACGTACATTTAATGAAAATAATGGATGTGGCCGGGAAATTTATGGAAAGATTGACGGAAAGCGACAACGTATATATTATACTGTTATGTCGTAGACGATGTTATCATCACGGAAATATTAAACCATATTACGCGCGTAGCGAGCGATCCGATCGAAAGTTGCAGACGACGTATATACGAAAAACAAAATCGTACAGATCGCTACGACATCGATGGGGAGGTATTACATAGATGTGGCAAGGTGGAATGGAAGAAACTTTGGCGGCGACGAACACGACGAGGTCGTGGAATACGAGCAAACACTCGACGGAGGGACTGTCCGGTGCAGGTCGCGCGGGTGTACCACCGCCACACTTTCGTCCTGACCTGTACGCCCACCCGCTGCACCGTCACGGCCCGATCGCGCACTCGCACGCACACACACACACACACACACACACAAATGTACACATACGTTCACCTTTTTTGGAGGGTTTATATAGGGGACGAATAAGAGCCGGGAGGGAGGTCATCGTGGACCGGAATCCAGCGGTTCGTATACCCCGACCGATCGATACGGCGGCGATAGCGCGAGACGCTAGCGCTCCCTTGCGCACTTCATACTCGCACACGCTGTCACACGGCTTACGTAGTACTATACTGTATTTTAGTAGTAGTAGGAGTAGTAGTAGTAGTAGTAGTAATAGTAGTAGTAGTAGTAGTAGTAGTAGTAGTAGTAGTAGTAGTAGTAGTAGTAGT
The DNA here is from genome assembly GCA_025469195.1 of Chaitophorus viminalis. Taxonomy (NCBI): domain Eukaryota; kingdom Metazoa; phylum Arthropoda; class Insecta; order Hemiptera; family Aphididae; genus Chaitophorus; species Chaitophorus viminalis. The sequence continues at coordinate 109,336 of JAIPRK010000809.1, read as the reverse complement.
AGTAGTAGTAATAGTAGTAGTAGTAGTAGTAGTAGTAGTAGTAGTAGTA